>WNGS01161430.1:61349-78687 GCA_020271785.1 Procambarus virginalis | reverse complement strand
TATTGATATTTTTTTAAGCAATACATTTTCAGTACATATTTTTCATACTGATGATTAGACATGCATATGTTCTACACGCTCTTTTTCAAATGGACGAATTGTTACATTACCTTATGTCACATGATTTTTCACTGATTAATAAGACTATGTGCAATTTTTTTTAGCACATGTCATGCAGTGTCAGTATAAGTGCCGCCTGTACTTTCATTTAGTGTGAAATCTGATAGTTTACATTGAAGCACTTAATATTAGCCACCAAGGTCTTCAGAATCAATGAATCAGTTAGCTAGAAATTTGTCGACAATGAACATCGACTTGGTAGCGTCTCCGAGAAGTGCTCACTTCAAATTGTAATATGGCTAGAGCGACAACCATCACAAGGCAGCTAGGTTTCTGACGTCATACCCCATAGAGTGTAGGCACTGCTGACAGTAGGCCAGTCATTGTATATAGTGAACGCTAGAGCAGGTGAGCTGATATTGTGTTATCCCTCTAAATAAAGGGGCATACATGGAATCTCTATACTCCCAATAGGAGTCTTCATCATATCTTCGACCATCAAGAAAGATCGAAATACATTTTCCTAACTCTAAAGTCGCCAACTACTCCATATATCTTACCTGAAAGTTGCCAACTACTCCCCTGTTGAAGTCACCGTGTCTGGGGGGGGGGAGGGGTCTGTTTCAGACAAATGGGTGTTTGTGGGTTTTCATTTTTATTTGCCCTATGCTGGATAAACGATCCTTGAAGAAAGATTGACAAAGATTAAAAAATTACATTCTCTAAAAAGGCAAAGAAATAGGAAGTGACATGATAGAGGTGCGAGTGAATGGACATGACAAATGGGGATATTAATAGGCTATTAATACTATAGACACGAGATAGAACACGAAACAATGGGTATAAATTGGATAAGTTTTAGATTTAGGAAAAAGACCTGGGTAAATACTAGTTTGGTAACAGTGGTGAATGCTGAGATGCATGTTAGTTTACACTCTGTGTTGCTCCCACTTGTTCTATACGAAATCGATTTCATTCATGCATATGCCCAATAAATGATCCTTGGCCGGACACTATAAATATAAAGCTTTTAGATAAGTAAGGGAAATAAATGGGACCTTCTGATTATTAATGGAGTTACATTATTGATGTGTATAAATGGAGAAAAGGGAGATATTAATTGGGAATAGACCTACTGACGTTCATCTAATAGCAACAGTTGATGTTCTGGTTAACATAGATTGGAAGTAAATAGGTGATTTAAAATAGACTAGGGATGACGATCTCATACATTAGGTTTCAGGGTCACTGGGGTAACGAAATATACACGACTCATAAACCGGCTTATTAATCCCCTTGAGCGAAATGCTACGACCTGGAGACGAGCAATCACTCGGTGGGGTAACGAAATATACACGAGTCATAGACCAGCAATCACCATTAGTCACGAAAAACACATGACTCATAGACCGGCAGTTGGAAAAATATCTATGGCTACGGTGCAACTCAGAAAACGGGCACAGACGGGAGTGAAATCTCATTGGGGTAACAAAAACACACAATACTCATTAACCGCCAGCCATCATTTGAAACGAAAAACACACGACTCATAGACCGGCATGGGAAAAAAGCAAAATTGCCGGTCTATGAGTCGTTTACCACTATTCTGGCCATGTCATGGTAAGACGAGTTCTGGCTATGCCATAGGAACACGAGTTCTGGCTATGCCATAGTAACACGAGTTCTGGTTATGCCATGTGTCAGGGTTCACCCCCTTCCAACCTGTGGTTGGGGTCGTCCCACGGGTCTTAGCCCCTCAGTACCGGGCGCCACTGCTCGCCCTTGGGGCTCCCCCAGTCAACTAAGGGCTGGCCTTATACACCCCTAGCGAGTGGGGAGGTTCAAGCTTCCTATAACTCACCTAAACCTGCCCGTCCTGACACTGGGACATTTTCTTGGATATCTGGCCGGATTCAGGAAGGTACTTACGAAGGTTTTTCCTCTTAGCTAAGAACGTTTTCCTTCTTAGCGCCTTCGTGGCGGCTACGTCGGTATTCAAGTAGCTACACTAAGTGGAAAAACCTTCGTGAGTTCATTCCGGGATTTAAGTGTGGTTTCGACCACTCGTAGCTTTACGTAAACTGGATATAACTCAATTTTTCTCTACTACATAACACTGGAATCGATTTTAATACTGTATAACAAAAGGTTATTAGTTGGCGAATCTCGTGAAGAGGAGTCCTTCGTGTTAGTTATATATGCATTCTCTGCTTGAAACTTAAAGTAAATATGTCTTTTATGATAGTAGAATTAGTTTTATAATAGCAAGATATTATACCCGTAGTTATTAAGTAAATAAACACTGGTGAACATGAAATATGAGAGAAGGTGATGAGCCCTGCCTGATGGGATCATTTACTATCACCAAATGCCCCTGTTCACCTAGTAGTAAGGGTGTACCTTAGCTATACATACCCATTTCTAATTTATTTAGGTTGGTTTTATTTTTAAATTAAATCTGGGTGAGACATAAAATAAAAATATGCTGCACAAATGATGTTAGGTAAGGAAAAGGGTAAAAATGTCAAAAACTTTATTCACTGAATACTTAAAGCTATAATTATGACTATATAGACTATTAAAAAAGAGAGAGGGAAGTAGGGGTCCAAGACCTCTTCCTGTTATACAATTTGGGTGTGGAACAAGTAATTATCAAAAGAAGGCACCATGCCGGGAAGGCTATGTAGCAGTAAGGCAGTGAGGTGAGGCAGCTACTTATTTGAGAAATGCTTATTTTATTTACCTTATAAGCTGTGGCAACTTATTTTATTTGAGGAATACTCAGCTGATTCCTCTACATTTAGCATGGAACAAATTTGTGTCCAACACCTCTTCCTGTTACACAATTTGGCTGTGTGTAACCAAACTAGAAGTGCTCTACAAATCAAGGGACCCAGGGATCCAACATTATGTTATCATGATCAAGTGATAATGTTAACATTATGTCAACATTATCAAGGGAACCAAGGGATCCAACATTATGTTTGTAAATCAACTGTATGCACTTTTCCTGAATAAAATGAATTTATTTTTTATTTTTTAATCAGTAAGTATTAAAAGAAGGCACCAAGCTGGGAAAGCTATGTAGCACCATTGTGTAACAATAAACCAAATTTTTTTTTAACAAATAATGCACCTGTATGGTAAAACAAATCCTGTCAGCTGTAAAAATATTGATGCAGTTATTTAAATGAAAAATATAATGAAAGAAATATTACTGGTTTATTTTTATCCTATCTTTTTGTACTGTACAGTATATCCAAGGAAGTGAAAAATTGAGACATAATGCACAATTTAATGAATGATTAGCATGGATTAGCAGTTCAAAAGAAATATGACTATTACATATCAAGATGAGATCTTAATGATCCATTGTCAACATGATTTAATAAGGATAATACAGTACTGTATTTGTAATAATACAAACTATAATTTAAAATCTTAATTACTGATTTTTTTTATTAAGAAGATTAGGTATACACAGCAATGTGCTGCTACTCTATTCTATATGGAATATTACACAGTGTAGATACAAAGCTAGCTATAAGTTTATCTAATACTCCCATCTCACAGGATGGTTAGACATACGGTACATGGAATCAATTTAGAAAATACCAGCCTCAATACAAAAAATAAATAAACTCTGACTAAACAACTCTTCTCAATTTTCACATGAAGTAAGCACTGAATCATGGAAACATTATATTATAATTACTCTTACCAGTTTCTACAAGACTCCTCTCAAACAATGTATTTTTAAACATGTTTAGGTATACACAGCAATGTGCTGCTTCCCTATTCTGTATAAAGGACCACACAGTGTAGATCAAAAACCAGCTACAAGCTCATCCAACATCCTCACCTCACAGGATGGCCAGTCATACATGGAATTAGGAGAGAATAAAATACTTAATGCTGATCTATTAGCCTCCACTGGCAAAATCTGGGTGCAGCACAAGAATATCTTCCAATATTCCTGAGTGTATGAAGTAATTACAGAGCTCAAAATACCTCATACCATTTGGTATGAAGTCACTGATAACAGGGCAATCACAGATATGGTGTTGGAGAGTATGTTCTCTCAAGTAGGACTGAAAACAGATGTTTTTTTTCCACCAAGAGGGCTATAAACCCATGGAACCGCCTACCCGCTGAAGCCGTAAATGCCAAATTCCAGCTCAAACATATCATTAAGACAATTGGCGGGCCCTTTAACAAGCCGCCAGCTTTCTGTCCTCTTCGAGGCCACTACATAGTTAGTGGCCCTTGGGTAAATTCAGTAAATATATACAATAATTGTCAGCGCATCTTCCGAGCAACAAGGACAGCTACACAGTATCTCTTAGAATTACGTAGGTAAACAACAAATGTAACATATTTGTTTACTACAATGTCGGTGCTGGCTGTAGAAGTTGAAAAAACATTGTTTTACTTCGAAATATACTAATTTTATAAGAAAATTCGACGTAAATAGGAGGCAGTAGAGCTCCGATAAGCCAGCGCTAAATCTTCAATATGAAGAATGTTGCTGCTCTCTGATTGGCCAAACGAAACACAGTAGTGACCTCTATCGGCACGCAGGTGAACCAACAAATTTCTTCCTAAGTGCACCTTATTGAATTGCACCTAAGCATCTTCTTAGGGCACACTTAGGAACCTTCGTAGCAAACCCACTTACGAAGAAATACACGGAGCTTCCTGAATCTAGGTCCTGGTCTACTCAGGTCGCCACCTGGGTGTTTATACTCGTGTCCCAGCAACACGTCAGTGGTCTTAGTGGTTACCTTAATGAAGGATGCAATATCACGTGCAGTGCAAGGTGTCACTAATGGTCATATATATACATATATATATATGCGAACAAGCCTGAATGGTCCCCAGGACTATATGCGAATGAAAACTCACACCCCAGAAGTGACTCGAACCCATACTCCCAGGAGCAACGCAACTGGTATGTACAAGACGCCTTAAACCACTTGACCATCACGACCGGACATAATGAGGTGATAGCCGAAGCTATTTGAACCACCTCACCGCCGGCACTCGGATGGTTATCTTGGGCATAGCATTTTACCAAATCACCTCATTCTTTGGGGCATACGTGAGGAACACAAATGCGAACAAGCCTGAATGGTCCCCAGGACTATATGCGAATGAAAACTCACACCCCAGAAGTGACTCGAACCCATACTCCCAGGAGCAACGCAACTGGTATGTACAAGACGCCTTAAACCACTTGACCATCACGACCGGACATAATGAGGTGATAGCCGAAGCTATTTGAACCACCTCACCGCCGGCACTCGGATGGTTATCTTGGGCATAGCATTTTACCAAATCACCTCATTGTTTGGGGCACACGTGAGGAACACAAATGCGAACAAGCCTGAATGGTCCCCAGGACTATATGCGAATGAAAACTCACACCCCAGAAGTGACTCGAACCCATACTCCCAGGAGCAACGCAACTGGTATGTACAAGACGCCTTAAACTACTTGACCATCACGACCGGACATAATGAGGTGATAGCCGAAGCTATTTGAACCACCTCACCGCCGGCACTCGGATGGTTATCTTGGGCATAGCATTTTACCAAATCACCTCATTCTTTGGGGCACACGTGAGGAACACAATGCGAACAAGCCTGAATGGTCCCCAGGACTATATGCGAATGAAAACTCACACCCCAGAAGTGACTCGAACCCATACTCCCAGGAGCAACGCAACTGGTATGTACAAGACGCCTTAAACCACTTGACCATCACGACCGGACATAATGAGGTGATAGCCACTTCTGGGGTGTGAGCTTTCATTCGCATATAGTCCTGGGGACCATTCAGGCTTGTTCGCATTTGTGTTCCTCACGTGTGCCCCAAAGAATGAGGTGATTTGGTAAAATGCTATGCCAAGATAACCCTCCGAGTGCCGGCGGTGAGGTGTTCAAATAGCTTCGGCTATCACCTCATTATGTCCGGTCGTGATGGTCAAGTGGTTTAAGGCGTTTGNACTATAAATTGCTCAATAGCAGCAGCACTAAATTTATATATAAATATTATTTAAAAATTAGCTGTAGAGCTATTCTTCTATGCGTCATTCCTTAAAAAATATATATAACTATATGAAGTAATTAAAATCTACAGGTTGCAACCCCGATGCATGTCCATTTTGCATGTATCTAGATGTTAATTCCGAGTCAGATACTAGTTCCGATTCAGAGTGCTCAGAATCGTCATCACACCAAAGCGTCCAATACGAAAGTAAGACAATTACAGTATTCTGTAATATTGTACCAATCCCAAACTTGTCAGATATATCTACATAAATATCTCATTTATCATTGCCAATTATTATTATTATTATTTATATAATTTTAGGCTCACCAACTCAGCAGTTAGTGGAGGAGGAATATCCTCGTGGAGGAGGAGGTGCTGAAGAGTCCAGCACTAGCCGAGCTCGCTCACCAACACCAAAAGATAATAACAACAGGGAAAGTTTAAATTGTAAGTAACGTCATCAATAATCATTAGTATATTTCAATAACGACATTATTAATAAACTTCGTATATTTATTTTATTTATTAAAATCATTATTCTTGTTACTTATAGGTTCGCAACTAGATGACGAAGAAGATTTTCTGCATTTATTTTTGGATGCAGATTCCGATGTGGAAGCCAGCCAGCCAATCGCTAATTCGCCACCACCTCAGCAGCAGCAGCAGGTAGATGTTGTACTTCCTCCTCCTCAACCCGAAGTTCAAGAAATGATTAATAATTTCAATGGGGTGTACATACACCATTCAAATAGCTTCCCAGATTATGCCCATGGAGATCCTGCCCATTATTTAACTATATATTGCGATTATTTTATGATACCTGGTTCATACCCGCTTGAAGGGGTTCTGGGAGTTCTTCTACTCCCCAAGCCCGGCCCGAGGCCAGGCTTGAATTGTGAGACTTTGGTCCACAAGGCTGTTGCTTGGAGCGGTCCGCAGGCCCACATACCCACCACAGCCCGGTTGGTCCGGCACTCCTCGGAGGAATAAATCTAGTTTCCTCTTGAAGATGTCCACGGTTGTTCCGGCAATATTTCTTATGCTCGCTGGGAGGGTGTTGAACAACCGTGGACCTCTGATGTTTATACAGTGTTCTCTGATTGTGCCTATGGCACCCCTGCTCTTCACTGGTTCTATTCTGCATTTTCTTCCATATCGTTATACAACAATTAGAATCCTTGTTTGATGTTGTTCATCCCAATTTCCCTCCTATTAATTTACCCAGATTTTTCGTTTAATTTACAACGGCTTAATCAAGAAAATGAATCTGATTTTGAGGGAGAGAGTTACCCATAAGGGCCGAGCAACGCACTGTATCTAAACCTGAGACTAGTGTTGTCGTAGATCAATGGATTGCTGAACTGGATAACAAGCTAGAAGAGTTCCTTGTTGAGACAGAAAGTTCGAGTCTAGCTATACAAAGCATTTCAGGATTTTATATTATTTCTATAGCTGTTCAGCATTCTATCCGTCTTGGGGATTACGTGCCTTATCTGATAAATTGCGTTGTTCAAGACGTATTTTCAGCATTAAAGGGGAACAAAATGTATGTTTGATCCAGTGTTTAGCAGCATATATATGTCTAGCTCAGAGGATGAGATTAGATAATATCCGTAGACGTTCCAAGTCTGCCAGGTGGTGTCAGATTTGTCTGTTGGAGTGAAGATATTGAAATACCCATAACATATGATAGCATCAATAAAATTGAGAGCATAAATAAATTAAGTATATTTATCTATGTACTTACTCGTACATAGGGAGTAAGGCAGGGAACATTCCGCCCGTAAAGTACCATTGCTCATGCTAGATGATCAGCATCTTGTGCTCATGAAAGATTTTGATCAATATGTTCACAGCATGCACCGTCAATTAAACAGAGCCCCCCAAAAATTATATTTTCTGTCATTTGTGCTTGATTCATTTGTCACCTGATGCAATGCGAGATCACGAAGTCATGTGAAATGAAGCAAACATTGAAATTTTACTATGATGGTCATAAAATCAAGTTAAAAAATTACGGTCGTACCTTTGAACCTTCACATACAGCATATTATGATTTCCAGTGCTTGTTAGACCCCCAATCCTCAAGGTATGATCGAGAAGCGTCACAAAGGTGTGGCATATGCTTTTATCATCATCAACAGGGAATTATAGGTGGAAGATAATTTAACGTATATGGGGGATGAACCCGTGAATCATTTCATAGATACGTTGGAGAAGTCATGGAAGAGAATTAAATCTACCATGCCCAAATAAAAAATATCTATACCACGTGCACATTGGCAAGCTTATAGACGGCAAACCACATCTGAAATATGCTGTAGGCCATTAAAATCAACTAAGGACAAGCACCGTCATCATGATCATGCTATTGATTTCAATAACTATCTAGCAGCCAATTGTCATAGGTGTAACATGTTGTGCCGAAATTCTTATAAATATTTGTATACATTCTCGTACAATGCAGCTTATGACCTCGGGGTAATTTTAGATTAATTGTCTAACCCCCCAACAGTAAAATTGATATTGCCTCCAAAGATGGATTTAAGTTCATATTGATAAACTTCGGTTTATGGATAGTCTGGCTTTACTGAATGGTGGGCTGGATAAACTAGCCAAGGAACACATCAAGGATGGCAAACCTACCAGATATACCTCATTTATGCTAGATGACGTCCCTGTAGCTGCCCACCATTTATTAAAGGCAGGCAAACAGATCTTCTGTTATGATTACATTTCATCTTTGGAGAAATTAAATGAACCGGCTCTTCCTCCTCCCGAAGCCTTCTACAATAATTTAATGCACGAGGCCATAAGTGAGAACGATTATACACAAGCTAAAGAAGTCTTTAAATTAGCGGAATGCAAGACCATTGGGGATTACTTGAAGGTCTATTTGAAAGTGGATACTGGACTATTGTGTGATGTGTTTACTGTATGGCGCAAGACCATGCTTGAGCTGTACAAGTTAGACATTACACATTATGTCTCGCTATTCAGTTTTGTGTGGGATGCCTTCTTGTTTAAGAGTTAAGTTGTCTTGGACTCTATTTCTGATCCCCATTTGTACGATGTATTGCGCAGAAATTTTAGAGGCGGATTTACCTCTGTTGTACGACAACACACAAGTGTACAAAATGAGCATACGGGTGCTGATCCTTCCAACAATGATAAATATATTTTGTATTTGGATTTTAATGGGTTATACACAACCTGTATGACAGAACTGCTTCCCCAAGGCGGGATCTGTAAATTATCTGCTGCCGAATGCGATGATTGGCTCCAACAAGGATTGGAAAATATTGCATGTGATGGGGATAAAGGTTATTGGGTCATGTGTGATATTAAGCATATCATACCTGAGGTGGCTCGATATACTGATGATTTACCCTTAATCCTGTCGCACGCTAATACTTCTACTGATCTGTCTGATTATAGCAAACACATTTTAAATACCGAAAAGCGCAAACTCCCTAAGAAAAATAATAAATTAATTGCCTCTTATCTCCCCTAAAAAATTACTTGGTGAGTTTGGATTTATTGCAGATGCTGATGAAACTGGGATTGGAAGTTGCTAAGATAAATGCAGTTTATGAATTCCGACAAAGCAAGTACCTCAAGTACCTCAAGGAATTTGTCGAAACAAATGCTCATGAACGTTTGAATACACCTTGCAACATTAAATCTAAAGCTTTCAAGCTGGTTTCGAACTCAATTTACGGCAAGAGTTTAACAAATATGAGCAAATATTGTTATCAGCATTATTTGGTCACGTCTCGAGACAAGTTCCAAAAGCTCTCACGTAACCCGTTCTTCAAACGGTGTATTTTGTTAAGTGAAGACAGAATCATTTGCACGGTCAAAAAAACAATCTCTTAAAGTTAATACACTGACCTACCTTGGATTCCGTATCTTGCAAATAACTAAAATGATCCTGTATGATTCTTGGTTCAATACTGTCAAAGCTCATTATGGAGACAAAGCTAGATTGCTGTATACGGATACAGATTCGTACTTGACTGAATTGACCTGTTTAAATGCTTTTGAGGAATTGAATAAACTGCCTTTGTCTCAGCATATGGATTTCAGCAATTTCCCTCTTGAAAACCCCTATTTTGATGAATCTCACAAAGGTCAACTGGGTTTGCTAAAATCGGAAGTTGGCGCCAAAATCATTAAGAAGTTTATTGCATTAAAACCCAAAATGTATTCGATTCTCACTCAAGATCAGGTTTATATCTGTCGTTGCAAAGAAATTCACAATTATCAGTCTAAACTTACTCATTCGGCTTTCCAAAGTGCTTAAGAGTTAAATATTGGGCAGATCAATTAGAAATGTCAAAGGACATTAGAAATGTCAAAGGACGTACTAGATCAATTAGAAATGTCAAAGGACGTATGTGTACTTGTCTCACTACAAAACGTGGATTGTCCGCCTTTCACGATAAACCTTATGTACTGAGCCCTACACAATCCTTGGCGTATGGACATCCCGATATCCCTCAAGCAGAAATTCATGAAGAGGAGGAGGAGGAACCTGCGGGTCCTGTAAAACGTGGATTTCACCCCATATTTAATATGTGTGGAAAAAAACGCAATGCATTAGTTAACAAGACGTATCCTCGCAATTAGTGACTGAAGAAATTGGTATTGGAAAATTGCAACCCCTCTAACCTATATTTGTGTTTGAAAATTGTATCCCCCCCTAACCTATCATTGATGTTTGAAAAAATACGGCGCCTTACTTATCACTGATGTTATGAAAATGCAGTCCCCTCTAACCTATGTTGAAAATGTCCTGTTCTATGTAAATAAAAAATTGTGAAATGTATACTTTGATGTTTTTATAAAACCTTTAAAATGCTTATATGTAAATAGAAATTATGAAATGTATGCTTTGATGTTTTTATAAAAAAAAACTATTTACATTTAAATATGATGCCCTTATCATACTCATTTCAGTATGAACCCAAAATGAGTCATGGATAGTTCACCTATAACTGAAGAACAACTTGATATTTTCATTGAATCTAGCGGAATAATTATTGCAGTATTTTCCAATGGTGGAAAATCTCATTTGTGCACTAAACTCGTACAAAAATACCATCTGAAATTCTCCAGTATATGCATGCGGCAGTTATAGAGTAATTAACAGTTAACGGCAGTTAATAAGTAATTAGAGCAAGACGATCCAGTAATTAGCAAGAAAATAATAGCTCATCCCGAAATTATTAACCCTCTAGATGAACGTACAAACGACTCACCTATTTTAATTATTATTGATGACTTATTTATCGAATCAGCCAATTCAAAAATTGTGTCTGATATATTTTCAAAAGGCAGACATCTTGCTATTTCATATATATTAATTACCCAAAATATATTTTTCTCTGGCAAATATGCTAGAAGTATAAGTTTAAACTCCTCCCATTTCATACTAGTAAAATCTAGAGATTTAGCTCAAATTGAGATTTTAGGGCGGCAATTATTTGGAAAACAAGAATCTAAAGAGCTTTTGGATATCTACAAAAAAGCCTTCAGTAAACCTTACGGGTATTTATTGGTTGATTTAGGAGTAAAAACCCCTCAACCTATTGCATTCCATAGCAATATTGTAGGTGAGCAACCATATGAAATTTTATACCAATGGTGAACGTACTACATGAAAACACCACAACAGCCACAAGGGGAGGATATGGAGGTGGGTGTATAGGATGTATAAAAAAAATAAATCCATACAAACCGATATCACGTTATTAGAAGATGGAGAACGTACTGGATAAGATATTTTATAACTTCGCATCCTCAAGGGGGGTTAGCGGGGGTCAATAGCTTGCATTAAGCAGCTAAATCCATAAAGCCAGATATCACTTTATCAGATGTCAAAGAATACTTGAAATCGTCTAAAGCTTACACTTTGCATGCATTAAAACCTCGCAAATTTCAGAGGCGAAGGTACTGAGTCCTAAACCCCGTATATATATCTAGCCTGTGATTTAGCAAAAATGTGATTATTAGCTAAACATAATGATGATAGTAAATATATTCTCGTCAGTGTCGATATTTTTTCACGGTATGTGCAAGTTGCACCTCTGAAACGCAAAGATGGACAGATTGGGCAAAGCTTTGAAAAACATATTGGAATCCTTATATTTCCAATGAATATGTAAAATTAATACAGATAGAGAGGGAGAATTTCATAATGTTCATATGAAACGAATGTTAGCAGCTAAAAATATTAAACTCTATAGTGTATTTTCTCAAGAAACAAAAGCCGCTATCGCCGAAAGCTTTATATGTACCATGAAAACAAAGATTTATAAATATATGACTGCGCACAATACCTCGAGATATCTGTCCATATTGCCTGATATCATAAAAGCTTATAACACAACACCCCACTGAAAGTTAGGTGGTCGGGCGCCAGTTGACGTTCATGCTTTATCTCGTCCACAAGATATAAAGAAACAGTTCAATCTCATGTATAAAAGTAAGGACAAACCTAAAGCAGGTCTTAGTTCTCTACTAGCTGTCGGGGACACAGTTCGCATTACTCTCTCTAACAGAATTTTGACATTCAAGAAAGGATTTGCTAGACAAAACACGAAAGAAATTTTCAGAATTATTCATATAGATAAAAGCCAGCCTATCCCATTATATTTTTAAATGATTTGAAAAAAAGCCTATTAACGGTGGGTTTTATAAAAAAGAATTAACCCTAATCCATTTACCAGCAGAATTTAATATTGAGAAGATGCTGCGCAAACGCACTTTACCAAATAATAAATTGCAGTATAAAGTGAGGTACGAAGGCTACAACTCTCCATTCGAACAGTGGATTGATGCTGATAATTTGTTGAAGATATGAAAAAGCCATAAGTATACAAGCACAGAGAGTTGGTGACCTTGCTGAGAAAACTTAATTCCTCAGGCAAGAAAAAAAATCATTGCTCAGTTTAAAAAAAAAAACACATATTCATTGCTTGTCAGAGATTTTTAAAAATTTTCTGAAAAATAATCTTCCGGTTAAAAAGAAAGTTATAGTCAAATTGCAGAAATACAGAGACACATTACATTCACTGGCTTGCAAGAAACCCTGAATTTCGAACAAAAAACGCATTTTATTGACTCGCAAAGGAGGTAGTATCTACAGTATTTTATTACCCATAGCTGCTAGTCTAATTACCAGACTATTTAATAAATAGAAAATGAAAGAATATTATCTAGAACCTCGTAAATCCATCGATGAGGGACCTGCTAATGTAGCAGTAGTAAAAAACGCAGAAGTAGCTCTATCACCTGTTCCACCAGCAGCAACGCCAGTAGCAGTAGCAGCTGTATTACGAGTCAATCCTTCAATACTACATTTGGTTCATTTAAAGTTGAAAGCTAAAATTGAATTATTTTCATGAAAGCAAGATGGTGCGATGGGAATCTGCAAATGCCAGTTTTTTTTTTTTTTTTTTTTTTTGCAGGGATATTCCTGCGCGGGTCCTAAGCCTCTGGCTGGCCCACTAAGTGTTGCTTGTTTCTAGTTTACTTGGGTGGAGTATGAGTATTTATTACTCGTATGGTCGCTTTAGTAAGATGTTGCCATATGTGTTTAACAACTTCTTCTGCTCTGGTGAAGTGAAGTTGAAACCTTAATGGGTTCGTAACTGTGCACTGTGTCAGATAATGTACCAGAGGTCTGTCGGGCATTTCTCCACAGTGTTGACATTTCCTCTCATCTTCCGGAACCTGTAAGCCTATTTCCCATGCACATGGGTATCCAAGCCTGATGCGATGTAAGTGTACTTTTGTTGCCCTGCTGCTCCCCTTCATTAACATAAGTGGTTCGTAGTTGGTTGAATTCCTGTACCAACCTGCAGATCGAGATGTTGCAACAGCTGAGGTGTGGTCACTGTACAACTTTTGCATCGCTCTGGTTCTAATTACTCGCTTAATCTGGGACAGACTCTGTGGTATGCAAATGTCTACAGTTCTTCTCTTAGTTGCAAGTTTTGCAGCTTCGTCTGCAATGTCATTCCCAACGATACCCACATGACTTGGCACCCAGTTGAGAAGGACCCGTCGGCCTTGACGTTTGAGTGTTTGCATTAATGATAGGACAGTTGTGATCAGATGTATGTTATCACATATGCGGTCTTGATGCAAGGTTTCAATGGCGGTTCTCGAATCTGTATGTATGATAACATGTTGTCGGTGTTGAGCAAGAGCATGTTCCAAAGCCTTTTGAGTGGCCAGCATCTCTGTTTGTAAAGTCGAACACCCATTTGAGAGCCTCCAACTATGTACAGAGTTTCCTGCTTTAACTGCAGCTCCGGTTTCGTGTCCCTGCTGGTCTACTGATCCATCGGTGAAGTATGTGAAGCTATCGGATGCCATGTTTGCTTCTATATGCATCTGTGCAATGTTACGTAGCAGAAGAGGATGTGTCTGGTTCTTTTTCCCTACAATAACCATAATCTTAAAGTCTGCTGGCGGAGATTCCCAAGGGGCTTGCATAACAAAGTCTGCATGTATTTCGTCGACACCCTTCTCAGTGACTGTGTTTGTTATTTCGAACGTATTGATGGTGTTTATCGCACAATGGGTCCACCTGGTGCAATTGGAGGCTCGTCTGTCCAGAATTAGTGCTCCAGTGATGATATCATTAAGTGAACTGATTCTAGGTCTAGTCAATATCTTGGTGAGCATGAACGCAGCGATCCCTTTTACCCGTATTTCAAGCGACGTTAGCCTGGTTTCCAGTCTTAGGTTCAGTATTTTAGTCCATCTGGGAGCTCCTGTTATGATTCGCAATGCATCGTTTTGAAGAACCTCAACGTTCGCCCACTGGCCAGGAGAAAGAGTGAGTAAGGCAGGCGCCACATAATCAATTAGGGAACGAACGGCGTGTATGTAAAACATTCTTAACACTTTGTGTCCCGCTCCTAGACGGGGCCCTGTGATTGCTCTCATTATATTTAGTCGTGATTTTACTTTCTCCTTTAGATATTGAATTTGCTTGTTGAACGTCATGTTAAAATCTATCCACACTCCGAGATATTGATATTGTGTAACCCACTGAAGGTTAATGTCTTGAATGCGTAGGTGCCTGTCTGGAGTGTGGCCGCCTAGTCTCATTGCCTTAGACTTCTGTGCAGATATTTTTAGCCCTAAAACGCTGCATTCAGATGTTACTTTATCTAATGCCCGAAACGAATTGCGTAATAGTGGCTTTAGGCATTGTATGTACTAGCTCTATCTATAAATCGATACATTAATGTAACATCACTTGTATGTATGTACCTTACCTGAATAAACATATTTATTTATTTATTTATTTAATGCACCTTGTGCTTTATTGAGAAGTGAAGGACCTGTAATGACTAATGCTAGATCGTCTGCATAGCTTAGCAATTTAACCCCTTCTGTAAATGTCATGGCAACAAGTTTCTCCATAAGGATGTTAAAAAGACTAGGACTGAGGACTCCTCCTTGTGGAGTCCCATTCTCATGCAAGCGGTAGCCCGACACTTGTCCTTGCAACTTTACTCTGGCATACCTGTGACTTAGGTAATCTTGAATCCATGCTAGCAATTTTCCCTTTACACCTTTTGTAACTAAGGTGTGTAAAATTGCTTGCGGGCTCGCAAGTTCGAATGCTTTTTCTAGGTCAAGGAAGATCACTATAGCTGGACCCGAGTTAACTGTTCCTAGTAATGTGGCTATGCAGTTGGCAGTACCTACTCCTCTAGTGAAGCCAAATATGTGTTTATGCAGGTCTCCAGTCTTCCACAGTAGCCTATTTAAGACCATCCGTTCTGCAGTTTTACTAATGCATGATGTTAATGAAATGGGTCTGTAATTGCCAGGTTCTTTCGGCTTAGGAATCGGAATGATGTCTGCTTTCTTCCAAGAGGTCGGTAGTTTGCCTTGCTGCCAAGATGCGTTGATGACGTCCAATATTCCTTGTTCACCAGCAGGACCTTGTTCACCAGCAGGTGTCCTTACCACCTTTTTTGGCTCTGATTAGTTCTTGTGTGGTGAAGGGACAGTCACATTCGTCATTTATAGCTATACTCGCATGAATGACTGTCAACCTCTCTTGTGTTAATTGTTCTTGCTGCCTGCGGACCACAGCAGGAAGCTGATATGAAGATGTTCGTTCTGCAAATTGGAGGGCAAGTCTCTCAGCCTCCTGCAATGGTTGAATACATGCCTGTGGTCGGGCTGATCGACCTGACATAGTTTTAATCTGACCCCATATCTTGCCTAGACTACTATGTTCGTTCAGAGTTTGACACCACTCAGACCATCTTGCCTCCTTTACTTCCCTAGAAACGCGTCTTGCTTCAGATATCACCGCTCTTAGCAGAGTTCTTCCTTCTGGTGTGGGGTTTCTCTTCAGATGTTTTCTGAAGATGTTGACTCTGTGGTTCTGTTCTTTAACTTCACTACTATAGAATCAATAGTTCCTCCGTGGTGTTTTTCCTGTGATAATGACTGGAATAGCTTTGTTTGCAGCAGCTGCAATGGCTTCCTGCAGATTGGTCTCGTGTATGTTCAAATCCTCGCAAATGCCAGTGACTGGATTAAACATAATTGATGATATTTTAACTAAAATGATGATTCACCGCTCTGTATTCCCACGAGAAAAATTATCGCTGGTTAAATTATTCATCTCTTTAACCTCAACTCCACGAGAAATGTTTAGGAATTCAGAATCTCGTAAACAAGTATTTAACGCACCGCTAAGAAGAAAACGGGTGTTTACTCCTACTACAGCTGCTGGAGAAACTAAACGCCCTAAAGTTGGAGGAGCACCATGGCTAGCTTATTAAAGGTGAGTGCATAAATAGATGTGCTGTTTTGTTTTTAGTTTATTCATTCATAGTCCAGCAATGGATTCTCACGTCATTTACGCTACTAGCGTTTCTAATACAGATTTATTTCCTAATAATGAACCTAGTGCTTTTGAAAACAGATTATATAATCAACTTGATTATATAATTCTAGATTGCTAGATTCTAGACGTTCCTACGAATGTGTCTCCAGAATATATTATTGTCTTCGCTTTATTACGGAATAAGATCAGATGATCTGGAGTTATATCCGTGTAAGAATTATGTACCTAGATACCTTGTATGTACCTTGAGTTTGACTGACCTATGGATTGGGCGAGACGCTTACAAGGACAGCTCACCTGCTGCCAGACGATTCTGCTCAAATTGTGGTA
>WNGS01161430.1:21804-35822 GCA_020271785.1 Procambarus virginalis | reverse complement strand
TAATAGATCAGATGATCTGGAGTTATATCCGTCTGTATAGAATTATGTACCTAGATACCTTGTATGTACCTTGAGTTTGACTGACCTATGGATTGGGCGAGACGCTTACAAGGGACAGCTCACCTGCTGCCAGACGCACGATTCAGATGAATTGTGGTACGACATTTGGGCAGCTATTTTAGTTTTGAACTTATCGCGTGCATAATGAAATGATTACAATTGTGGATGACTAAAATTTATATTCTTAAACCCGTAAATAGGTTACTGTTGGTGGGGGGGGGGGATAGGATAGTCTATCCATTTTGAATAATAACATTTAATAGACTACACAGATAAGTAGCATGCTAGGACCTCATTGTGAAGCTATTGTGACGTCACTCGTAGTTGAAAGTCAGGTTGCGTAGTGGAGCCTTAACTACCTGTTTGTTAATGGGCTGACCATACTCTATCCCTATACTGAGGCTAGCTTTTGTGATGTCGTCTAACAACAACGGGTCTGAGAATGTAGAATTGAATTTCGTTCTGTTTAAAAAGTTAGGCTAGGTTCGTTGATAGGGATGATGAATTGAATAACAGAAAAATAGGAGGAATGAGCGAAAATACGAGCATAGCATCAGAGCATCGCCTGTGATGACCACAGAGTACAGTTGTGGTATTGAGAGAGATTAAGAGAGTGCACTAATGTGTAACCCTCCCTGGAACCGCTTGTGTGACGTTGGCTAAAAGCAATGCACCCATTGGTGGATCAAACCGCTTTAGGGATTAGAATATCAGAATGAAGGTAACTGCCGAAGACCTATTTTTTCAAAACATGACAGACAGCTTTTACTCATTGTAGTTCGTATATATGCACACTAAAAGTGTATTTTGACTAAAAGTGTAAATTGCTACAGTAGGGTTGGGGGGGGGGCAGTTTCTTTGAGCGAATGTGAAACGTGCATATGGACTAGCAGCGCTATATATTTGGAATACTACTGAATTCCCTGTTGAAGTCACCGTGTCTGGGGGGGGGGGGAGGGGTCTGTTTCAGACAAATGGGTGTTTGTGGGTTTTCATTTTTATTTGCACTATGATCAATAAACGATCCTTGAAGAAAGGTTGACAAAGCATATAAAAATTACATTCTCTATAAAAGCGAAGAAATAGGAGCGTGACATGATAGAGGTGCGAGTGAATGGACATGACAAATGGGGATATAATAGGCTATTAATACTATAGACACGAGAGAACACGAAACAATGGGTATAAATTGGATAAGTTTTAGATTTAGGAAAAGACCTGGGAAATACTAGTTTGGTAACAGTGGTGAATGCTAGATGCATGTTAGTTTACACTCTGTGTTGCTCCCACTTGTTCTATACGAAATCGATTCATTCATGCATATGCCCAATAAATGATCCTTGGCCGGACACTATAAAATATAAAGCTTTTAGATAAGTAAGGGAAATAAATGGGACCTTCTGATTATTAATGGAGTTACATTATGATGTGTATAAATGGAGAAAAGGGAGATATTAATTGGGAATAGACCTACTGACGTTCATCTAATAGCAACAGTTGATGTTCTGGTTAACATAGATTGGAAGTAAATAGGTGATTTAAAATAGACTAGGGATGACGATCTCATACATTAGGTTTCAGGGTCACTGGGGTAACGAAATATACACGACTCATAAACCGGCTTCTTATAATCCCCTTGAGCGAAATGCTACGACCTGGAGACGAGCAATCACTCGGTGGGGTAACGAAATATACACGAGTCATAGACCAGCAATCACCATTAGTCACGAAAAACACATGACTCATAGACCGGCAGTTGGAAAAATATCTATGGCTACGGTGCAACTCACCGGGCACAGACGGGAGTGAAATCTCATTGGGGTAACAAAAACACACAATACTCATTAACCGCCAGCCATCATTTGAAACGAAAAACACGACTCTAGACCGGCATGGGAAAAAAGCAAAATTGCCGGTCTATGAGTCGTTTACCACTATTCTGGCCATGTCATGGTAAGACGAGTGTCTGGCTATGCCATAGGAACACGAGTTCTGGCTATGCCATAGTACCAGAGTTCTGGTTATGCCATGTGTTCAGGGTTCACCTCCTTCCAACCTGTGTTGTTGCGTCCCACCGGTCTTAGCCCCTCATACCGGGCCCACTGCTCGCCCTTGGGGCTCCCCCAGTCAACTAAGGGCTGGCCTTATACACCCCTAGCGAGTGGGGAGGTTCAAGCTTCCTATAACTCACCTAAACCTGCCCGCCTGACACTGACTTTCTTGGATATCTGGGCCCGGATTCAGGAAGGTACTCACGAAAGTTTTTCCTCTTAGCTAAGAATGTTTTCCTTCTTAGCGCCTTCGTGGCGGCTACGTCGGTATTCAAGTAGCTACACTAAGTGGAAAAACCTTCGTAAGTTCATTCCGGGATTTAAGTGTGGTTTCGACCACTCGTAGCTTTACGTAAACTGGATATAACTCAATTTTTCTCTACTACATAACACTGGAATCGATTTAATATTTATAACAAAGGTTTATTAGTTTGCGATCTCGTGAAGAGGAGTCCTTCGTGTTAGTTATATATGCATTCTCTGCTTGAAACTTAAAGTAAATATGTCTTTTATGATAGTAGAATTAGTTTTATAATAGCAAGATATTATACCCGTAGTTATTAAGTAAATAAACACTGGTGAACATGAAATATGAGAGAAGGTGATGAGCCCTGCCTGATGGGATCATTTACTATCACCAAATGCCCCTGTTCACCTAGTAAGGGTGTACCTTAGCTATACATACCCTTTTCTAATTTATTTAGTTTGGTTTTATTTTTAAATTAAATCTGGGTGAGACATAAAATAAAAATATGCTGCACAAATGATGTTAGGTAAGGAAAAGGGTAAAAATGTCAAAACTTTATTCACTGAATACTTAAAGCTATAATTATGACTATATAGACTATTAAAAAAGAGAGAGGGAAGTAGGGGTCCAGACCTCTTCCTGTTATACAATTTGGGTGTGGAACAAGTAATTATCAAAAGAAGGCACCATGCCGGAAGGCTATGTAGCAGTAAGCAGTGAGGTGAGGCAGCTACTTATTTGAGAAATGCTTATTTTATTTACCTTATAAGCTGAGGCAACTTATTTTATTTGAGGAATACTCAGCTGATTCCTCTACATTTAGCATGGAACAAATTTGTGTCCAAGACCTCTTCCTGTTACACAATTTGGCTGTGTGTAACCAAACTAGAAGTGCTCTACAAATCAAGGGACCCAGGGATCCAACATTATGTTATCATTATCAAGTGATAATGTTAACATTATGTCAACATTATCAAGGGAACCAAGGGATCCAACATTATGTTTGTAAATCAACTGTATGCACTTTTCCTGAATAAAATGTATTTATTATTTATTTTTTAATCAGTAAGTATTAAAGAAGGCACCAAGCTGGGAAGGCTATGTAGCACCATTGTGTAACAATAAACCAAATTTTTTTTTTAACAAATAATGCACCTGTATGGTAAAACAAATCCTGTCAGCTGTAAAATATTGATGCAGTTATTTAAATGAAAAATATAATGAAAGAAATATTACTGGTTTATTTTTATCCTATCTTTTTGTACTGTACAGTATATCCAAGGAAGTGAAAAATTGAGACATAATGCACAATTTAATGAATGATTAGCATGGATTAGCAGTTCAAAAGAAATATGACTATTACATATCAACATGAGATCTTAATGATCCATTGTCAACATGATTTAATAAGGATAATACAGTACTGTATTTGTAATAATACAAACTATAATTTAAAATCTTTATTACTGATTTTTTTTATTAAGAAGATTAGGTATACACAGCAATGTGCTGCTACTCTATTCTATATGGAATATTACACAGTGTAGATACAAAACTAGCTATAAGTTTATCTAATACTCCCATCTCACAGGATGGTTAGACATACTGTACATGGAATCAATTTAGAAAATACCAGCCTCAATACAAAAAAAAATCAACTCTGACTAAACAACTCTTCTCAATTTTCACAAGAGGTAAGCACTGAATCATGGAAACATTATATTATAATTACTCTTACCAGTTTCTACAAGACTCCTCTCAAACAATGTATTTTAAACATGTTTAGGTATACACAGCAATGTGCTGCTTCCCTATTCTGTATAAAGGACCACACAGTGTAGATCAAAAACCAGCTACAAGCTCATCCAACATCCTCACCTCACAGGATGGCCAGTCATACATGGAATTAGGAGAGAACAATACTTAATGCTGATCTATTAGCCTCCACTGGCAAAATCTGGGTGCAGCACAAGAATATCTTCCAATATTCCTGAGTGTATGAAGTAATTACAGAGCTCAAAATACCTCATACCATTTGGTATGAAGTCACTGATAACAGGGCAATCACAGATATGGTGTTGGAGAGTATGTTCTCTCAAGTAGGACTGAAAACAGATGTTTTTTTTCCACCAAGAGGGCTATAAACCCATGGAACCGCCTACCCGCTGAAGCCGTAAATGCCAAATTCCAGCTCAAAAATATCATTAAGACAATTGGCGGGCCCTTTAACAAGCCGCCAGCTTTCTGTCCTCTTCGAGGCCACTACATAGTTAGTGGCCCTTGGGTAAATTCAGTAAATTATACAATAATTGTCAGCGCATCTTCCGAGCAACAAGGACAGCTACACAGTATCTCTTAGAATTACGTAGGTAAACAACAAATGTAACATATTTGTTTACTACAATGTCGGTGCTGGCTGTAGAAGTTGAAAACATTGTTTTACTCTTCGAAATATACTAATTTTATAAGAAAATTCGACGTAAATAGGAGGCAGTAGAGCTCCGATAAGCCAGCGCTAAATCTTCAATATGAAGAATGTTGCTGCTCTCTGATTGGCCAAACGAAACACAGTAGTGACCTCTATCGGCACGCAGGTGAACCAACAAATTTCTTCCTAAGTGCACCTTATTGAATTGCACCTAAGCATCTTCTTAGGGCACACTTAGGAACCTTCGTAGCAAACCCACTTACGAAGAAATACACGGAGCTTCCTGAATCTAGGTCCTGGTCTACTCAGGTCGCCACCTGGGTGTTTATACTGTGTCCCAGCAACACGTCAGTGGTCTTAGTGTTACCTTAATGAAGGATGCAATATCACGTGCAGTGCAAGGTGTCACTAATGGTCATTATATACATATATATATATATATATGCGAACAAGCCTGAATGGTCCCCAGGACTATATGCGAATGAAAACTCACACCCCAGAAGTGACTCGAACCCATACTCCCAGGAGCAACGCAACTGGTATGTACAAGACGCCTTAAACCACTTGACCATCACGACCGGACATAATGAGGTGATAGCCGAAGCTATTTGAACCACCTCACCGCCGGCACTCGGATGGTTATCTTGGGCATAGCATTTTACCAAATCACCTCATTCTTTGGGGCACACGTGAGGAACACAAATGCGAACAAGCCTGAATGGTCCCCAGGACTATATGCGAATGAAAACTCACACCCCAGAAGTGACTCGAACCCATACTCCCAGGAGCAACGCAACTGGTATGTACAAGACGCCTTAAACCACTTGACCATCACGACCGGACATAATGAGGTGATAGCCGAAGCTATTTGAACCACCTCACCGCCGGCACTCGGATGGTTATCTTGGGCATAGCATTTTACCAAATCACCTCATTCTTTGGGGCACACGTGAGGAACACAAATGCGAACAAGCCTGAATGGTCCCCAGGACTATATGCGAATGAAAACTCACACCCCAGAAGTGACTCGAACCCATACTCCCAGGAGCAACGCAACTGGTATGTACAAGACGCCTTAAACCACTTGACCATCACGACCGGACATAATGAGGTGATAGCCGAAGCTATTTGAACCACCTCACCGCCGGCACTCGGATGGTTATCTTGGGCATAGCATTTTACCAAATCACCTCATTCTTTGGGGCACACGTGAGGAACACAAATGCGAACAAGCCTGAATGGTCCCCAGGACTATATGCGAATGAAAACTCACACCCCAGAAGTGACTCGAACCCATACTCCCAGGAGCAACGCAACTGGTATGTACAAGACGCCTTAAACCACTTGACCATCACGACCGGACATAATGAGGTGATAGCCGAAGCTATTTGAACCACCTCACCGCCGGCACTCGGATGGTTATCTTGGGCATAGCATTTTACCAAATCACCTCATTCTTTGGGGCACACGTGAGGAACACAAATGCGAACAAGCCTGAATGGTCCCCAGGACTATATGCGAATGAAAACTCACACCCCAGAAGTGACTCGAACCCATACTCCCAGGAGCAACGCAACTGGTATGTACAAGACGCCTTAAACCACTTGACCATCACGACCGGACATAATGAGGTGATAGCCACTTCTGGGGTGTGAGCTTTCATTTGTGTTCCTCACGTGTGCCCCAAAGAATGAGGTGATTTGGTAAAATGCTATGCCAAGAAACCATCCGAGTGCCGGCGGTGAGGTGGTTCAAATAGCTTCGGCTATCACCTCATTATGTCCGGTCGTGATGGTCAAGTGGTTTAAGGCGTCTTGTACATACCAGTTGCGTTGCTCCTGGGAGTATGGGTTCGAGTCACTTCTGGGGTGGAGTTTTCATATTCATATATTATATATATATATATATATATATATATATATATATATATATATATATATATATATATATATATGTCGTACCTAGTAGCCAGAACGTACTTTTCAGCCTACTATGCAAGGCCCGATTTGCCTAATAAGCCAAGTTTTCACGAATTAATATATTTTCTCTATTTTTTTTCTTATGAAATGATAAAGCTACCCATTTCATTATGTATGAGGTCATTTTTTTTTGTTGGAGTTAAAATTAACTTAGTTATATGGCCGAACCTAACCACCCTACCTAACCTAACCTAACCTATCTTTATAGGTTAGGTTAGGTTAGGTAGCCGAAAAAGTTAGGTTAGGTTAGGTTAGGTAGTCGAAAAACAATTAGTTCATGAAAACTTGGCTTATTAGGCAAATCGGGTCTTGCATAGTAGGCTGAGAAGTGCGTTCTGGCTACTAGGTACGACATATATATATATATATATATATATATATATATATATATATATATATATATATATATATATATATGTATGTATATATATATATATATAATATACATATATATATACATATAGATATATATATATATATATATATATATATATATATATATATATATATATATACATATATATATATACATATATATATACATATATATATATATATATATATATATATATATATATATATATATATATATATATATATATATATATATATATATATGTCGTACCTAATAGCCAGAACGCACTTCTCAGCTTACTATGCAAGGCCCGATTTGCCTAATAAGCCAAGTGGTCATGAATTAATAGATTTTCTCTAATTTTTTTCTTATGAAATGATAAAGCTACCCATTTCATTACGTATGAGGTGAATTTTTTTATTGGAGTTAAAATTAACATAGTTATATGACCGAACGTAACCAACTCTACCTAACCTAACCTAACCTATCTTTATAGGTTAGGTTTGGTTAGGTAGCCGAAAAAGTTAGGTTAGGTTAGGTTAGGTAGTCGAAAAACAATTAATTCATGAAAACTTGGCTTATTAGGCAAATTTGGCCTTGCATAGTAGGCTGAGAAGTGTGTTCCGGCTACTAGGTACGACATATATATTAGGCTGAGAAGTGTGTTCTGGCTACTAGGTACGACATATATATATATATATATATATATATATATATATATATATATATATATATATATATATATATATATATATATATATATATATATATATATATATACATACATATATATCCATCCCTAGAGATTGGAGGCTCGCTTGAACACTCCTCGCAGCACGGCTTCTGGCAACACGGTCAGCTGACTGGGTCCACCCATCACAACCTCGAGGCACAACCTCACGCCTCTGGCAACATGATTAGCTGATACCTCCAACTGTCAGAACGTCGTGACTTTCCCACGCCTCTAGGGATGCGATCATCTGGGCTCTTCAGAGTTCGTTACTGGCTCTGTGCACACCAGCTACCACCGCCAGGATCACTAACATCACCGCATTAATGCTCACACACACCAACTCATACCTAAATGAGCTCTTGGCTCCTAGCCTAATATTCTGTCACTTAGACAATAAATGATGAGTAGAAAAGTTCACAACGTATAAATTACTCTAGCTTGCCTAGATCAAAAGAGCTAAAGGGAGGGAAAATTATCTACCTTATTTCACTCCAACCACGAAACTGACTCGTCCTCTGTTGAGGGATGTTGAGGTTCCTGGTCCTGGCGTCTGCTCTGCCGACGACTAGTTCCCACCACACACACAGGTTCTTCCGTCGCCTTCGTGGTAACGCGTCCTCACCGTGCTAATTCCCAACAGGTTCTGCCTTCCTCCTCCTCTTATCTGGGGTACTGGAGACAGGTACCTCCTTCGTCGTCCTCCACTCTCACTGGCACTGCCGACACCTCGCAGTCCAGCACAGCTTCCCCTCGCCTCACTGCCAGTAGATTTGGCCCGGCCGTAGCTACTCGCTTGATGTAGAATACGTGGTCCTCAGGGCGTCCCAGACGTCACCAGCCCAACGTTCCCTCTGCTGCAGACTCTTGATAGAGCTCTTGGCTCACTAATCCGGTCCGTCCTTGCCTCTGGGCACTCAACGGAAGTTTGATGGCTTGTCAGACTGTCTGCAGAATCGAAGCAGAGCTTAAATCTACTGGTAAGGGCTCTCTAGATCTGGAGCTCTCTCGAGCGCGTCTTCCCTCTATGACGGCTCGTGATGTACTCTTCACGCCCAAGCGCCAGTCGCCTCGTGACGTCACACTGCCCGAGGGCTCTCCTCATTGGTCACTTCCGGCACGTGATCTCACCTGGCCAATCAGGTGGCGGGAAGCGTCAGGACGTCTTGGCGGGAAACAAGATGGCTCGGCGCCATCTTGTGCCTCAAAAAGCGCAAGCCCCTTGTGTGCGTGGTGCGTGGCTGAAACTAGCAAGTAGTGTGGCACACACTGGATAGTGGTGCGTCGCTGACACTGGAGATCAGACTGAGCGTGTGACCTCTGGTGTTGCTGGACACTCCGTATTGTTGTTGTAGTTCTTCGAAGGTCTCGCCAAAAATAAGTTTGCAAGTATTATTATAGTTTTCACGATTATCGACATCAATATCGGGACTTTTGACGGTTATAACTCTTTCTTTATCAGGATTAATATTCGTGGAATCAACGCTCTTCTTCAGCGGCAAACTGGCAGTAGTTTGTATGATATTTGTTGAATTTTCCTCAGAATCCTTTGCATTACCAAACTTAGCTGGCCATTTTACAGCCAGCTTAGTCACGCTCCACGCTTTCCCACACATGAAAATGTTCCCTGAATATTTGGGAATACTTAGGCTACGGAGATATGACTCTTCTAAGCTGGGAAGGAAGAAATATAGGGGTGGACACCGTCACACATAGTAACACGAGTTCTGGCTATACCATGGTAACACGAGTTCTGGCTATACCATGGTAACACGAGTTCCGGCTATACCATGGTAACAGGAGTTCTGGCTATACCATGGTAACACGAGTTCCGGCTATACCATGGTAACACGAGTTCTGGCTATACCATGGTAACACGAGTTCTGGCTATACCATGGTAACACGAGTTCTGGCTATACCATGGTAACACGAGTTCCGGCTATGCCATGGTAACACGAGTTCCGGCTATGCCATAGTAACACGAGTTCTGGCTATGCCATAGTAACACGAGTTCTGGCTATGCCATGCTAAGACGAGTTCTGACTATGCCATGCTAAGACGAGTTCTGACTATGCCATAGTAACACGAGTTCTGGCTGCAGTTGAGTTAGACCAGGTCTTTCTCAAGAGCAATGAGGTCGTTACTAGGATCATAACAGTGAGACTAGTTCACGTTCCAGTACAGTGAGATCAGATCTTGGCCCCGTTACAGTGAGATCAGCTGTTGGTCTAGCACAGCGTCATCATCTCCATGAGACCAGTTCTATCTCGTGACTGCCTGGACAATTCTGGTTAGAACACCATGAAACCAGAGATGTGTCAAGTACGCTAATACTCGCTCAGGTTCCAGCTGAGTGAGACCAGTCTTGGGTCCAGCACAGTGAGACCAGTCTTGGGTCCAGCTCCCTGAGGAAAGTTCTTCCTCCAGATCAGTGGCATCAATTACGGCTCAAGTACATTGACACAAGTTCACTGAACATGATGGCTACACATTGTGATTTACTGCTTGATTACTTAACGCTCGTTAGTCGTTGTTATTGCGCAGAGAACACATTAAAGACCTACAACATGCCAACCCCAACTCTTTGTAAACATGACACATTGTAATATAAGTGATTTATTCTGCAAGGTATTAAGTGAATTTAAGAACGTGAGGGGAATGAGTGTTTGCTTAAGAAAGTTTGTGTTATAAGTGTGATGATTGAAAATTGAATCATGACAGCTGTTTTTAGAAAGGAAACTTATGAGTGTGATGGTTAAGAAGGTTAGAATTATGGGAGATTTAGAAGGTGGGGTACAAGAATGTGGTTAAAAAATGAGTTATGAGAGTGAGGTTAAGAATGTGAAAGTTACGTGAGTGAAACTAAGAAAGTGAGATTAACGGGAGCGAGATTAAGTGAGAGTGGACTCACTCTGGGAAAGTAGAGCAGCTAGGGTGATAGTGACAGCATCTTGAGCTACAGTAGACAGTCCCGGGCGCCGGACGTCCGCTCCTGCAGCCTGGCCTCTGCCCCGCTGGCTGCTGCAACACGGGTCAACACCACTGTGCTCATCATAACACACATCCTAAAACTCTTTAGGTACATATTTTGCAGTTAAATAATATATATAAATTCTCAGTCAAAATTGTACACTAGACATCACCATATTGAAATATATTATGTGAATGAACTCAGACTAATAGATAATAATTAAAATAATAACAATTTATAAATAATTATACATTATATTTTATAGCAAATATAATTACCTTTGCTTGTGTATAATGCTCGCCAGCAACTCCAAAACTCTATCATATCTTTTCTAAAGTGGTTGAGTACTGCCCATCCTCCTGTTCAGGTAGTACTTATAGTAACGATGAGCACCATCGTACATATATTGCCGTGAAAGACAATTAGAAAACAGGAACTATTGAATTTGAACAAACCGTAAACGTTTTTGTTGCAAGGAAAACTTAGCTTAACCTAACATAACCTTCCTAGGCCTAATGCACGCTATTTGAGGCCTAATACAGAACATATGCGCTAAACTTATGCCTAGGAATATTTAAGTTTGGTTTTAGCTTTATTTTTTCGAACTCTATAAAGCGAATAATAGTAAATTCTACTACATTTTTGCCCATTACGTCTATATATATATAATGGACTACATAGTTACAAAAAGTACTATCTAAATGGGAGGATGGGAGATTGAGTATTACCTCCAGGCAGCAGCCGTGACCAACGTTCACTCATAAACTAAAATATCGGAAGAACTGGTTTAAATATTCTGATGCATTAACCTAGGACCTCGCGATAGCCATGACCAGCACTTGCAGTATTGTTATCTGGGACACACCACTTAATGCTTCATTATAATGTCTTCTTCAGATAATTCCCTGGCCAAGCACTCAACTACTGACTTAGGCAACAAAGCAGAACTGATTCCTATATATGTTCAAGAAACAACTGGGCAAGTTTCTCTATGAAAAGCTTTGTCGTAAGCTGAGCTTAGGGAGTAGATGAACTCCCAGAACCCACTCCGGTATAATACAGGAAAGCTTACTCACAAACTGCAGAAAGTTCAGAAGTACTCCCCCTAGTTGCGCTCACTTAGTTATATTTGCATGGGATGAGTAACGATCCCGCCTCTCAATCATTAACCGACTAAGAGATAGGTTAAAGAAAGCCTATTGGGCTCTGTCGTGTCTACATGCAAAGCTATGAATGGAGTTCGACGCCACCGCATCACTTCTTCGAGCATTCCATTTGTTCACTATCCTAACACTGAACAAGATATTTATAATGTCTATGTGACTCATTTGGGTAGTTAATTTCCATCTATATCCACGTATTTGTGAACTGCCCAACCTAAATTATATGTCCTTCTCTGCAGTCTTTTTCTCAGAGTATTTTGGATATTGTAATCATGTGCCCCTATCTCTTCACTTTTCAAGGATATGAGGTTTAACTTCCTTAGTCTTTCCTCGTAATTTATGCCTATCAGCTCTAGTTTTAGTCTGGTGGCATACCTTTTTAAACTTGTTTTTGTGTTTAACGAGACAACGACTCTACCCTTGAGCCAATATTCCAGAACTGGTCTGACATAAACGATATTCAAGATTCAGAAGGACACTTTGTTAAGATTTCAAAAGTCATTTCGTATATTAACCAAACTTCTATAAGTAACTAAAGACATAAATATGATGTAGGTTTCTGGTGACAGATTCGGTGGAACATCAACTCCCAAGCCATTTTCTCTATCCGATTTCAAGAGGATTTCCTCACCCATGTCTGGCCTCAAGAGAAATGACTAGGATCTGCCTTACTCTACAGAGTTCCTCGTCGACCTACATCCATCCAAAGCTGTGAGAGAGCGCAGTCGACATAGTCTTTGAAAACACTCCGCTTGTACCTGTCCGGGCAATCATTAATAGCATTAAGACACATCCCTATGCGCGTCTCGTTTCCTTAGTGTAGACTTCAGTGTGAAAGCTTTCATTTCCTTTCTTTTAGCACATATGTTCTCCATCTAGTAAGTGAAATTTAACACCGAATTATACTCAAATTATACTTCAACTGCTGCAAACGTCCCAACATCAGGTATCTGCATGACAACATATTTTTGGGTGCATTTCCTGTCACCAAAAGTACCTGATCACTTTACAATAAGTAGGTACTCAGGATAAGTCAATTTGTTGAGGGTTTGCATCCTGACGGGGTAAGTAAATTGACCTGAGGAGGTGTCGACCTCAATATAAGCCTAACGTGTATGAATACACTCTGGCTGCGTGTTCCCCGACACCATGAGTTATAATAATTATTCTAGTTTCTTATCTTAACTATTTTATAGAAACTTTCAATACTTACTGTGATAAGCCTCATCATGACACCATTTTTATAATAAAAACTTTACATGAACATTTTATTCCCTTACATGTTCTGTATCCACAAAAAAAACGCATTTTTGTATTGTCATTTCCATATATCATTATGCTGTTATCCAAATGTCAAATCGTATTTCAGCAAAATCGTACATCTGGCAACGAAACAGAATAACAGTCACTTTATCTATTCTTAGGGTAATCATTTGAAGTCCACGAAAATTCACAAAATCCAATCTTGCTCCACAAATAAAATAGCCTAATTCGAAACCACTAATCACACATTCATGTATACAACATACTTACATATACTCCATAATCCATACATTTCTAGTCAATAGCCTTTTTTTTTGCCAACATTAGGTTAGATGTAATTTATTATAATATTACCTAAACCGTATTAAAGCAGGATTTCAGGCTCCCAACATTTCATTCATCCAATTAATCTTTCATTTTGTTTCTCTTAATTCATATTGATGTGTAATAATCAGAATGGTAACCATAATACTCAAGCAAGTCAAAAAGTATTGCTAACTAAAATTATATATTCAAACACACCAATATATTTAAATACCCCACCACTTAGCTACTGTTAATATGGTTAAAAAAGATGTTGCATTGAAATAATACTTAACATGAATAATTATTTGAGATAAAAGTTATACTAAAATATGAAGATACTTTATCCCCATACACACAGAATTCCACACTTGTGCATACATTAAAAATACACAAAATCAAAATATACGGCATAAAACGCACTCATTTACACTCAATATTGCATTTACGCACAAAGTATGACAGTTT
>WNGS01161429.1:18242-25742 GCA_020271785.1 Procambarus virginalis | reverse complement strand
ACGACGACGTTTCGGTCCGTCCTGGAGCATTCTCAAGTCGATTGTGATGAGGAAGTAGAGACAGGCAATAAATAGGCAAGAGAGAGCTGAGAAACGTCGTCGTCCCTTCACCTTCTAGTGTGTGGTCTGGTCAAACATGTAGTGTATGTGCGTGTCAGTGTCGGTGTGCCTTTAAAGCGAGTCTCTGTGTATTTATGCGTGTTGCTGTATGTCTCTCTGTACCTCTGTATTTCTCTGTGTCTGTCTGTACCTCTGTATCCCTTTGTGTATGTCCATATTTCTTTCTCGCTGTCTCTAAACGATCTTTTGACGGATAAACTGAAGCAATTTCCAGTAAACACTGACCAGACAGCGGAGTAGTGAGAGAGATTACTACCCAGAACATGAAAGTGTGGCAAGATGTCCCCGGGAGACTGCGGAAGACGGCACTAATAACCTGTTACAACCCCATAGTGCCTAATCGTCTTTGTTTCTGAATTTTGATCATTAAGCGAAAGACTTACACGGGCGCTAAGACATTTTAGCGGGAGGGGCCTGGATTGGGATATTTCTCACGTGAAATTGATAGCCTCAGAATTGTTGATAATTAACTAGAACTAAGGCCGTATCCCAGCGCATGTCCTTCTCCCATTTATTTACAACTAACGCAGGAAGCGAGTGAGTTAGTTCGAGGCAATACGCGACCTCGACCAAAAGTTCAACACTCCCGGTGAACGCCACCAGTTAGATCAACAAACAGTTCTGGCGAATGTTTACCAGGCAGCATCCGGGTCCTGAAAACGGCGGACCAACACACACGAGGTAATTTTAGCTCGGTATCGGAAACCTTCTAAAAAAGGTCTAGAAACCGTACACCCAAACCCAGTCAATCAGCTCCGCGCTCTGGACAGTTAAAAATCACAGGAAAAACTCCAGCTGCCATATATCGAAAGTACGCGCTCAGGGGAGTTCAAAACACTGTCCAATATGATGCTGGAGACGGGCACCTGAGACGGGAGGTGACGGTGGTCAGCGCCCGTCCTCGAACAAACAGAATGGTCCGATCATACGGGGTCTCATCAGCGGGAATGATTGACAACAGTGATAATTGTAGAGTTATTTCTGTTAACGATGATAATGACGAGAAAAAAATTATCTATACTCATGATATTAATGATGATTATAATTGTAATATTATAACAATTAAATTTTACTTGTAAAATTACATGTAAAAAGTCAATGGGCCACTTTTTCCTTTAATATGTACTCGATCTATACACCCCACTCTCACCCCCTCCCTTTATACATCTCTTCTCTCTCTCTCTCTCTCTCTCTCTCTCTCTCTCTCTTCTCTCTCTCTCTCTCCTCTCTCTCTCTCTCTCTCTCTCTCTCTCATTTTTCTCTGGGTAAATTGGAGCAGCATTTGTGGCCTCCGTGTACATGCACCTCTTCGTACCGCAGCTGTCCTGACCCCATATATCCTCCACAACATTCTGCTGGGTCTGGACGCAGGCAGCAGAAGCAGCAGCAACAGTAGCAGCAGCAGTAGTAGCAGCAGCAGCAGCAGCAGCAGCAGCAGTAGCAGCAGCAGGAGCAGCAGCAGTAGCAGCAGCAGCAGCAGTAGGTGCAGCAGAAGCAGCAACAGTAACAGCAGGTGCAACAACAGTAGCAGGAACAGTAGCAGCAGCAGTAGCAGCATCAACAGCAGCAGTAGGAGCAGCAGCAGCAGCAGCAGCAGCATCAACAGTATTAACAAGAGCAACAACAACAATACGCTCGCCAGAGGGCCACAATTCTTTCCAAACATTTTAATTTCATAGCGAAAAGATAATTTTAAATCACCCCCCCCCCGCCCCTTTGTCCAGCCAACCTCACCGCCCCTTTTGTCCAGCCAACCTCACCCGCCCTTTTGTCCAGCCAACCTCACCTGCCCCTTTTGTCCAGCAAACCTCACCTGCCCCTTTTGTCCAGCCAACCTCACCGCCCCTTTTGTCCACTCAGTAAAATGGGCCACACGAGGCCCAGAAACATCCGGGCACCCATTTGGTGTTGGTCTCTGCGAGTCTCCCCTCCACACTCATTTTTTTTTACCGTCTTTCCTCTCCGTTTTTTGTGTATTCGTTTTAAGATCAAGTTTGTTCTTTTCTGCTCAAACTTTTATTTAAGAAGGCCTGGGGGGGGGGGACTTTCTGTTCTCAAAACCAAGTCTCGTCTCTTATTTAGTTCCCACGGGACAGGAAGCCATCGGAGGCTCGGGATCGCCCACTGTGATCCAGCCTTTGTAAATGTGAAAATTAAAGTCTTTCCTAAAACAGTACTACAAAAAAGTAGGAAATACTATTATTAATAATCCTATTAATACAAATAATAATTATATGATAATAAAAATAATAATAATAATAATAATAATAATAATAATAATAATAATAATAATAATAATAAAATAATAATCACACAGAAATTATATTAACGTGATATAAATCAATGGGAAAATCCACTAGCACTGTAGTTGGGCGCGAACCTACGAACACGGCATTGGCCACTCGCGTACTCTACCACTATACCACCAAAGGGACTTATTAAAAGTCATTCAACCGGATTTCTACTGAAAGCGCAGGAAGTCTGTAGGCCGCTACTGAAGCCAGTCTTTTACCTCTGACCCACAAGTCCTCGGGTTATAGGACTTTCAACAAGTCCCTCGGTGGTCTAGTACACGACTGGCAATGCCGGGGTGACAGGTTCGAGCCCACCACATAGTCCTAGAGTTTATTTTCTCAATATTAATTATAACATCAATTTTTATAACAATATACAATAATTTTATCACTGTCAATTTGTCAGTAAATAAATGCCAAAGAGAATAATTTACATACATGACGTCACGAGACACGGAGTGACTTCTCACCCGTGACATCAGGAGAGTTTATTGTTCAGAAACACGGCCGTAATTAACAACATTTTTAAAACAAGTTTTAATTTTCCAGATTAATGCAGTTGCATTTTTACCGTCATGTATATATTATAGACGTAAAAAGGAGTAAAGATATGAGAACGAGAAATATTTGGAGAATATGAACTATAAGAATGGGAAATAAGACAAAAATCTGGATGAAAAATGTTAAGAATATAAGAATAGTAAATAATAAGAATATAAGAATGAGAACTGGGACAAATATAAGAATGAGAACTAGTAAGAATATAAAAAATGAGAAACAACGGGAACTGTTAGGAACTTATGGACTAGAGTGAGTTCAACTTGGCACTTATCCTGGAGGCTCCGAGTCCCTCCAGCTTGTACAGTACTAATGTGAGGCACTCAGCACCACCTGGTCTAAACCTCTCCCACAGGAGCAAAAATATATGAAGTAAACGTGAACATTGTCAAGTGGTGGTCGCAGCCACTGCTCCCGTTACCTAAGAGCTCTTGTAACACTGCTCTCGTTACCTAAGAGCTCTTGTAACACTGCTCCCGTTACCTAAGAGCTCTTGTAACACTATTCTCGTTACCTAAGAGCTCTTGTAACACTGCTCTCGTTACCTAAGAGCTCTTGTAACACTGCTCTCGTTACCTAAGAGCTCTTGTAACAATGCTCCCGTTACCTAAGAGCTCTTGTAACTCTGCTCTCGTTACCTAAGAGCTCTTGTAACTCTGCTCTCGTTACCTAAGAGCTGTTGTAACAATGCTCCCGTTACCTAAGAGCTCTTGTAACACTGCTCTCGTTACCTAAGAGCTCTTGTAACACTGCTCTCGTTACCTAAGAGCTCTTGTAACAATGCTCTCGTTACATAAGAGCTCTTGTAACTCTGCTCTCGTTACCTAAGAGCTCTTGTAACTCTGCTCTCGTTACCTAAGAGCTCTTGTAACAATGCTCTCGTTGCCTAAGAGCTCTTGTAACAATGCTCTCGTTACCTAAGAGCTCTTGTAACTCTGCTCTCGTTACCTAAGAGCTCTTGTAACACTGCTCTCGTTACCTAAGAGCTCTTGTAACACTGCTCTCGTTACCTAAGAGCTCTTGTAACACTGCTCTCGTTACCTAATACAACCCCTCCCCCCACAGCGTCCGAGGTCAAGGGGGAACTGATCAATCTCTTGACGCTCTCTCTCTTAGGGCGTAGATTAACTCACATGTCGTCACAAGCTCACCTGTCGTCACAAGCTCACCTGTCGTCACAAGCTCACCTGTCGTCACAAGCTCACCTGTCGTCACCACCTATGAATGGCGAATACTTTCAAGTCAGTGGAAGTCCGAACTGCACGGAATTTTTATTCAGCCTTTTTCACTTATATCTAAGTACCGTTAGTTGCAGGTGTGGCACACTGTGTGATGTGTCTGTCCCCTTACCATGATGACACACGACTGTGTGATGTGTCTCTCCCCTTACCATGATGACACTCAGGAGGCAAGAAAACACAAACTTCATAAAACAATACAAGGACATTCAATAAACAAAGAATTGACTCAATTAATGCTATAGCCTAGAAGTGCAGCTTCTCCTTCCCACCTGGTATAAGGCCCAGCCACTTGGGCTGGACGGTAGAGCGACGGTCTCGCTTTATGCAGGTCGGCGCTCAATCCCCGACTGTCCAAGTGGTTGGGTTCCATTCCTTCCCTTCCACCTCATCCCAAATCCTTATCCTGACCCCTTCCAAGTGCTATATAGTCGTAATGGCTTGGGGTTTTCCTCTGATAGTTCCCTCTCATTCCCCCCCTCCTGCTTCAGCCTCGCAGTTTGCAGCTCAGTTGGCGAGACTCTTCTGAGTCTCTTCTGAGACTGAGTCTCTTCTGAGACTGAGTCTCTTCTGAGACTGAGTCTCTTCTGAGACTGAGTCTCTTCTGAGACTGAGTCTCTTCTGAGACTGAGTCTCTTCTGAGACTGAGTCTCTTCTGAGACTGAGTCTCTTCTGAGACTGAGTCTCTTCTGAGACTGAGTCTCTTCTGAGACTGAGTCTCTTCTGAGACTGAGTCTCTTCTGAGACTGAGTCTCTTCTGACTCGTTAATCTTTGCAATAAATGAGCCTTATGTCTTCTAGATATAAATATTATGGATTCACCCGGCTGTACCAGGTTCTCTCAGTTCACTTTTGTTTATTAAAACATTTAGGTACATCTGCATTTGTGCACCTTCCTTAGACTATATGGAGCACAGAGTGTATATATAATATATAAAAAAAGCTACGTGATGCTAAAATCGCCATCACACAGGACGGTTATTCATAGAGAGGCATGTGACAAGTAGTCTGCACTGCCAGACTCTGGTTTATGGGATATTATCATGAACACAGGAGTGAATAAAATAATTACAAAGCTCCAGGTACCTCATGCCAACTGGTCTGGAAGGTGTAATAACTGGGCATTCGGTGATGTAGTGCGGGGGATCATGCCGCAGTTCCTGCTCACAGAGTTTGCACCTGGAGTGCTCAGGATTGGGAGATCCGTCACCTGCAGCCACCTGCCACAGGTAACGGTAACCCAACCTGATCCTGGCAACCACTGTGTCGCACAGTCTTTTCCACGTTGTGTGCTGCCCATAAACATAGGTTTCAGATATGAACAAATCATAGCTGTTTCATACTGTTGCTTTCAGGTCGTTGTGAGTAAGTAATTTCTTTGCTATCAGACCTGAGTGTTTGGAACAATATAATTTTGACAGCAGAGATGGGGATACCTTGATCTAATTCAACTTTTTCTTTGTTACACAGATAACTCACTGTCTTTATTAATATATTAGGTACATCTGCCTTTGTGTAGCTGCCCTAGACTATATGAAGGGGAGTACAGCGTGTCAAAAAGTTAGCTACGGATGACTCACTTTTTTTTATTAATACATGAGGTACATTATCATTTGTGCGGATGACTCACTTTTTTTTTTTATTAAAATATGAGGTACATCTGCATTAGTGCAGCTACCCTAGACTATATGAAGTGGAGTACAGCGTGTCAAAAAAGCTAACTAGGTGATGCTAAAAATCCCCATCACACAGGATGGTTAGTCATACAGAGGCATGTGATAAGCAGTCTGCACTGGCAGACTCCGGATGCATTTTGAGGATATCATCAACACAAGATTGAATAAGGTAGCAGTGGTAATAAAGGTCCCCATCTCGCAGGATGGTTAGTCATACAGGGCCATATGTTTAGTAGCCTGCACTGGCAAATTTTGGGTACACTGTGAGGATATCTTCAAGAATACGAGAGTGAATAAAGTAATTGCAAAGCTCCAGGTACCTCATGCCAACTGGTCTGAAAGGTCTAATAACTGGGCATTCAGTGATGTAGTGCGGGAGATCGTGCCGTAGTTCCTGCTCACAGAGTTTGCAACTGGAGTGCTCAGGATTGGGAGATCCGTCACCTGCAGCCACCTGCCACAGGTAACGGTAACCCAACCTGATCCTTGCAACCACTGTGTCGCACAGTCTAGTGGACGTTTTGTGCTGCCCATAGATGTAGGTTTCAGATCTGAACAAATCATAGCTTTTATACTAGTACTTTCAGGTCGTTGGGAGTCAGTAAGTTCTTTCCTATCAGATCTGAATGTTTGGATCAATACAGTTTTGACAGCAGAGATGGGGATACCTAGATCTAAGTCAACTTCAAACTTGTTACACGCTAATTTGGCTGCAATGTCTGTCTCATTATGATGGGTTATATTTATGTGTGAAGGTATCCATACAAAGGAATTCGAGACCCTTTACTCTGTGCATCAATTAGGTCATTTATAATTGGGAGTATGAGGTTCTTGCTATCGATCTTCCAAGAGAAGTTTTCGATTGCTTGAAGAGCAGACTTTGAATCACAGAATATTATTCCTCCTCCAATGTTTTTTAATGTACTGGTAGCTAGTGTAATGCTGCTAGTTCTGCTTGTGTGGAGGTCAGCCAGTTGTTTAACCTGACACTGACAGTCTTTGTGCAAATATTATTTCTATAAAACCTACATGCTGCTGCAGTCCGTCCAGTAGAGGATTGGACTGAGCCGTCGGTGTAGACACAGTGCTCGTGAGATCTTAACCCTCGATGGAGGAGGCAATTGTTTCAAGAGTGACAGCTTTGAGAAGAGCAAGATTCTCATTATCTTTCTTGGTGACAGGTGTGTATGATACTTGAATGGTGGGGTACAGATAAAGAGGAATATCAGAGATAGGTAGATTGCACTTAAAAGGGATGTTAAGTATGAGGAGATTGTAAGCATTGTTCCTCAGCCATTTATCATAAAAGGAGTGAGTTGGTATATCGGCACCGGTCAATAGGTGTTAACAGCACTAAATAATTTGTCTCTGAGCAATGCAGGAGATGTAGGGTCTCTCATGACTTTAAGGCAAAAGGTGGTGTTGACTTGCATTATTCTCTCTTGTATGGTTGGAAGCTTCAGTTCTTCCCGCATGTTGATGATTCTTGTGCATCTTGGGGCACCAAGAATTATCCTCATGCCTCATTTGTACTACTTCCAGTTTCTCCAACACAGAGGGAGGAGGAAATTAATTAAGTGCAGAGCATTAAAATCAACGAGAGATCTAACGAAC
>WNGS01161425.1:2260-19536 GCA_020271785.1 Procambarus virginalis | reverse complement strand
CAAAAGTTAACTCTTGGCTTTATAAATTGCAAAATCTTTGATCATGTCCTCAAAAGTAAGCTGGCGGGCGCTTCCCTGACGAGTGAGGCAGAACACGACCTGCAGCACCCTAAGGGCGCCCTGGACACGACCTGCAGCACCCTGAGGGCGCCCTGGACACGACCTGCAGCACCCTGAGGGCGCCCTGGACACGACCTGCAGCACCCTGAGGGCGCCCTGGACACGACCTCCAGCACCCTGAGGGCGCCCTGGACACGACCTCCAGCACCCTGAGGGCGCCCTGGACACGACCTCCAGCACCCTGAGGGCGCCCTGGACACGACCTCCAGCACCCTGAGGGCGCCCTGGACACGACCTCCAGCACCCTGAGGGCGCCCTGGACACGACCTCCAGCACCCTGAGGACGCCCTGGACACGACCTCCAGCACCCTGAGGGCGCCCTGGACACGACCTCCAGCACCCTGAGGGCGCCCTGGACACGTCCTCCAGCACCCTGAGGGCGCCCTGGACACGTCCTCCAGCACCCTGAGGGCGCCCTGGACACGACCTCCAGCACCCTGAGGGCGCCCTGGACACGACCTCCAGCACCCTGAGGGCGCCCTGGACACGTCCTCCAGCACCCTGAGGGCGCCCTGGACACGACCTCCAGCACCCTGAGGGCACCCTGGACACGTCCTCCAGCACCCTGAGGGCGCCCTGGACACGTCCTCCAGCACCCTGAGGGCGCCCTGGACACGTCCTCCAGCACCCTGAGGGCGCCCTGGACACGTCCTCCAGCACCCTGAGGGCGCCCTGGACACGTCCTCCAGCACCCTGAGGGCACCCTGGACACGTCCTCCAGCACCCTGAGGGCGCCCTGGACACGTCCTCCAGCACCCTGAGGGCGCCCTGGACACGTCCTCCAGCACCCTGAGGGCGCCCTGGACACGTCCTCCAGCACCCTGAGGGCGCCCTGGACACGTCCTCCAGCACCCTGAGGGCGCCCTGGACACGTCCTCCAGCACCCTGAGGGCGCCCTGGACACGTCCTCCAGCACCCTGAGGGCGCCCTGGACAACGTGGCACGTCCAAGATTCCAGTGTTGTTGTTATTGTTGTTGTTGCTGTTGTTGTTGTTCCTGTTGTTGTTGCTGTTGCATTCCCAAGAATAAAAGATTATTAACTTGTTCATTAATGTGATTGTATTAATATTTTTTTCATTTTTTGTGGGGTCACCTTTTCTATGGGCCCCTCGCTGGCCCAGCTGCAACACTGCACCTGGACCCCATTGTAAATCCTGCACTGGAAAATATCTCTGTGGGGCCCCTGTTTACTTGTGGCACTATGGGGGGCCCCTCTTGTGGCACTGTGGGGGCCCTCTTGTGGCACTGTGGGGGCCCCCTCTTTTCTTGAGGCACTCTGTGGAGGCCCGCTTGTGGCACTATGAGGGACCCCCTCTTTACTTGAGGCATTAAGCACGTGCTTATTTTGCGTGATGGTTATCTGTAGGGCGGGTCTATATAGCTGTGTATGTCTCGCCGCCCTGCCTGGTGTACCTGGTGCGTCACAGTTGAACCATTCCCACCAGCCAGTTATGTGTCGAAACCGGTCCTATAGTTGTTAGTGCCGGAGGGGTTGATGAGGGGGATGGGGGGTGGGTGTCGAGGGAGGCGGTCTGGGCACTCCGGAGAGAAAGCCTGAATCCCAGAGGGGAAAGTCCTGAGAGAGAAAGGCTTTACTCCAAAATAGTCTGGTTTCTCCTGGAAAAAGAAAACGCCTAGACTCTCCTGGGAGAAATTCCAGTATCGTAAGAGGGGTAACTGTGTTAAATTTACGGAAAGTCTGGCACCAACGGCAACATTTTGGGACACTAATGGGAAACGTCAGGCGTCGAGAAAAGCTTTTTGCCATACAAGGAAATTTGGCTGGCACTCTTGGCAGCGTGAGGGGGTAGTGAGGCCTCGCTGGAGACCAGGAGATACCCGTGACCAGGGCAGACTGCAGGAGGGCAGACCTGGGTACCTGTGAAGGGGGCATAGTTGTCTGCGTCCTGGGCTCACAGCCGATAATACCGAGTTTGATCTCCGGCCGGTTATAGAGACGGTTGGGAATGTTTCCTTTCACCTGATGCCTCTGTCCACCTAGCAGTAAATACGTAGTCGGGAGTTAGGCAGCCCTAACCCCTGGGTAATGATTGCACTCCCTTGAGGTCCAGGGAGTCCGCCAGTTGTCACTCCGTAATAAATCCGTCCTCTTAGCCTCGCCCGAAAGACACAAACCCAAGCAGCCCACCTAACCTATCGAGTGTCAGGCCATAGAAAACGTCCAAATTTGTTTGGGCCGCAACTGTTTTGTAATAGGTTGCATTTGTAACGTTGGTTTTTAGTAACGTAAAAAACGCGGCCTATTACTTGAGAGAAGAAGGTTGAGACGCACAGAGGCTTAGCAAGCACCGACCTTCAAGTATATACATACAGGCCAACATACACATGTGGCCGGTCATACATACAAGCCAACATACACATGTGGCAGGTCATACATACAGCCCAACATATACATGTGGCCGGTCATACATACAGGCCAACATACACATGTGGCCGGTCATACATACAGGCCAACATACACATGTGGCCGGTCATACATACAGGCCAACATATACATGTGGCCGGTCATACATACAGGCCAACATATACATGTGGCCGGTCATACATACAGGCCAACATACACATGTGGCCGGTCATACATACAGGCCAACATATACATGTGGCCGGTCATATAACAATGGCCAACACTAAACTGAACGGATTAAAAAAATCCCCGTTTTTTTATGTTGCAAAAGAAAGTTGCAAGGGAGACACAACTAATATTCCCCCAACACAAATTTGCATTTATTAAAGGATATTTAGTAATTTTAAGTTGCAAATATTGATAAAGAATATAATAATAATAATAATAATAATAATAATAATAATAATAATTCATTGTGTCGGGGGACAGGCAGCCAGAGTGTATTCATCAGCTCCTCCTCCGAATAGACTGAACGTTTTAACACTAAATGTAATAAGTACAATCCAGACTATCGGCTTAGTACACAAATACACTTAATCGCCAGCATCACTCTAATATTGTGAATATTAGAGTTTACCTGAAAAGCTGTATAGAAAACCACGACCAAACCTAACTTTCTTTGTGTAGGAAGACACGCATGTAATTAGCATTTATTGTTTCTTAATTACAATTAGTACTTAACCTATAGCTATATTGATATTACAATTTTATAAAACTAATAAAACAAAACTAAAGTCTTTCAATAAATTATAAAGTAGCACAATATATTTTAAAATTTTATATAAAATCTCTATGGTTTAATAAAACTGAAAAAGAAATTCTTTATATTTAAAACTTGTGCATATAGAATTAAACACGAAAACGTCAACTTTAGAATTTTAAGTTTATTAACAGAAAATGAGGAGAATATGTTGGGGAGGTAAATGTAACAGCACAATTAAGTATAATTATGTACTATGCAGACAGTCAGGAATGTACTTATTATATTTAGTATTAAAACGTACTGTCTATTCGGAAGAAGGGTTGCTACATGTTAGGCTTATATCGAGATTCCCCCCCCCCCCACAAGGTGGAATCACTGACCCCACAACAAGCTGATTAACTCCTGGGTACCTACTTACTGTTAGGTGAACAGCGGCATTAGGTGAAAGGGAATGCGCCCAACCATTTCTGTCCCACTCGGGATTCGAAACGGGAATTCTCAATTGAGAGTCGAGAACGAACCCTGCTGCACTACCAGGACCCTTATATATTATTATATATCACATTACATGATTATATATCACATTACATGATTATATATCACATAATTATTATCAGCAAATATATTTTTACATTTACAATGAGATTTATTATATATTTCGAACACCTAGGGTTTATAAAGTGTCATATACTTAATAATACAATAGGGAAGGGAGTACCACCTCTGGCTGGAAGAAGGGGGACCCTTAGCCTCGGAGGAAACCACACATAACACATTAGATTATTATTATTAACATCTTTATTGACAAAATTAATTACAATTTTGCCTAATCTGAGGATTTCGATTAAGTCTTATTAAAGTGAGGATAATGCTGGTGTTCACTGTCACGCAGGACAGAGGGTCATACATGTGTTCACTGTCACGCAGGACAGAGGGTCATACATAAGACAATAGGTCTAAACTATATACACATTAGAGGAAATATTTAGCTTCCCTCCAATATAGTTTCTGTGTGCTTTTCTCCCACCATCCCCTTCATTTTGACTTTTTTTTGCTTTATTATGTTTTTAAGGATACAAGATATACATTGGTTGATACTAAGAGTGCTTAAAGGTTATGGATCTCTTGAAGCTCCTTCGATTCCGGACAGGAACCGAGGATGCAGCAGGCGTTTCCCCTCTGGACCGCCACACTGAGGCGCTGAAACAAAAAACTGGGAGCTCTTGCGTCTCTGGTGACGTCAATGAGCTTGGAGCCTAATTCTTTGAGAAATCCCAAGGCACTCTTGCCCCAGAGGCCATGCGTCTCAGATGCTATTTATAATTATTCTGATGAGTAGTTTGTCTGTTGTATAGGGTTGGAAATGTTTGTTTTTGGAATTGCAACTTAAAATCGCTTTTAAATATGGATGACACATGGAGCAAAGCTGTAATAGCCTCGACAAGGTACCATTCCACCAACAACAACAACATAGATTATAAGATATAAAGAAGGGCACTAAACTCAGTCAACCAGGAAATCTGATCAGCCAAAAGGAACCACGAAAGAAAAATTTCCCCAAAACACAAAGAAAGATCCTAAGCTGTTCTATGTCTATATAAGAAATAAAACATAAACAACTCTGTAGGACCCTTAAAAGATGTGACTAACCAAACTATAATGGACGACAAAAGGTCAGCAAACACTCTCAATAGTTCACATGAGTGTTCACAGTAGAGAGGTTAGACAACACCCCATCACCCACATGTCTGAAGGAGGTGAAGAGAATGTATTAAGGAACATAACCATAACTTGCCACATAATCAGGAAGAACATTGACAAACTAAAGGACTCAACAGCTTCAGGTGTGGATGGAATACACTCCAAAAGTCATAAAGGAACTGTCACAAGAACTGTGTCTGCCACGGAAACTCCCTTCACAAAGTCTCTGGACCAAGGGATAGTCCCACTACATTACAAACATGCAAATGTCTCCCCTACTTTCAGAACAGGCAGAAAGATCTAAGCAGAGAACTACCGTCCAGACAGCTTCACATCACACATCTGCAAGCTCATGGAGAGCATCTTGAGGGAGGGGATCATTCACCATCTCACACTGAACAGTCTTGTAACAACTTGGGTTTGTTTAAAATAGATCCTGCCTTACTAACCTGCTCACACTTCAGGAAACAGTAACCGGCTGTAAAGGGCTTCTCTGGCGCTTTGGTCAAGGTGCCACAAGAAAGACTGGGACGGAAATTAGAAGCACATGCAGTGAATAGTAGAATACTAGAATAAATAAAAGAATGATTAAAACAAAGAAAGCAAAGTGTCGTCCCAAATGGAAAGAATATGACGAGAAATGTGGTAAGGGGTACCGCAAGGGTCCATTTTGGGACTAACTCTTTTTGTCATTTACATCAACGACATAGATGACATTATTACAAACCACGCCATCATAAAATGTACAGATGAGCGCACAATATATGGTAAAGTAAGAAGCAAGAATGATACTGAGGCCTTACAGAGGGAGCTGCATGAACTCCACAAATGGTCAAAAGACCAGTAAATAAGACATTGGCTTTTAAAATTAATACCCAAAAATGCAAGACCTTGCATGTGTGGCATAACAACCCACGCCACAACTACAACATTAACATTACCTTGCAGCATAATTGCTGTAGAGAAGGACTTTAGAGTCAGACTCCACCATTCACTGGAAGTTGCACAACAAGTGGGAGCGGAAGTCAAAAGCCAACCAACCCCCTAAGAACAGTCAAGCGGACCTTTGACTTCAAGGAAAAGAAGTTAGTGATTCAACTGTATAACTCTCTGGTGCGCCTCCACCTGCATAACTGTACCCAAGCATGAAGACCTCATCTTGACCAGGACAGACATGCTCTGGAGAAGCTGCAACACCGGGCAACACAAATCATTCCAGTGCTAAGTCAACTCTCGTGCCAGGTCAGGTTGAGGGCCACAGGACCAACAACACTACACACCAGACATGGCAGGGCGGATCTCACCGAAACTTATAACACTGAACAATTTGTGGGATGGCGATCCAGACCACAGCTTCCAAAGGTCAGATGTAACACAAACAAGGAACAATGGTGACAAGCTCAACAAGCCACACTGTAGGACTGAGAACATTGGTTTTCTCCCATAAGGTTATACACTCGTGAGACCGTCTTCTCACCAAAGCCATATACGCTAGGACTTGCTGCAGTTCAAAATCCAGGTGAATAAAATCAAGAAAAATGGGGGCCCTTATAAGCATCCGGCTTCCTGTCCCCGCCGAGGGCCCTATAGGCATAGTGGACCCCATACCCCCATAACGGCCGGGTACGGGGTCCACCACCAAGTGGGGTCCATTCACTCAGGTGAATTCAGATTGGCGTAATCATAAAATTAAGATAATGGTGACCTTTTAAATTGATCACTTGGGATTTACGCCAAGTGATGCTGTAAGGTCATGTGACACACGTTTTCATTATTGGTGCAATGAGAGAGAGAGGGGGGGAGAGAGAGAGCGTAAGAGAGAGAGAGTAAGAGAGAGAGAGAGTAAGAAGAGAGAAGAGAGAGAGAGAGAGAGAGAGAGAGAGAGAGAGAGAGAGAGAGAGAGAGAGAGAGAGAGAGAGAGAGAGAGAGCCATCCAGCATGTCATGTTGACACACATCTCTCACACAGTCAACTCTCACCCCTTGTTATCTAATTCCCCCACTCTGGCTGAGGAGAGACCGTCAGGCCCTCTGCTGGAGACTGTTACATGTAGGAGTTGGTGCTGGTGTGTCCCTCTCTCTCTCTCCCTCCTCACCCATCCCTCTCCCTCCTCCCCCATCCCTCTCACTCCTCCTCCATCCCTCTCCCTCCTCCCCCATCCCTCTCCCTCAACTCAACGACTCACGTATCGTTGAGTGCTAAAAACACAGCCTTAAGTACAACATGTGCACAGGCGTGGTGTGTGTGTGTGTGTGTGTGTTGTGTGTGTGTGTGGTGTGTGTGTGTGTGTGTGTGTGTGTGTGTGTGTGTGTGTGTGTGTGTACTCACCTATTTGTGCTTGCGGGGGTTGAGCTCTGGCTCTTTGGTCCCGCCTCTCAACTGTCAATCAACAGGTGTACAGGTTCCCGAGCCTACTGGGCTCTATCATATCTACACTTGAAACTGTGTATGGAGTCAGCCTCCACCACATCACTGCCAAATGCATTCCATCCGTTAACTACTCTGACACTGAAAAAGTTCCTTCTAACGCCTCTTTGGCTCATGTGGGTACTCAGTTTCCACCTGTGTCCCCTTGTTCGCGTCCCCCCAGTGTTGAATAGTTTGTCCTTGTCTACCCGGTCGATTCCTCTGAGGATTTTGTAGGTTGTGATCATATCTCCCCTTACTCTTCTGTCTTCCAGTGTCGTAAGGTGCATTTCCCGCAGCCTTTCCTCGTAACTCATGCCTCTTAGTTCTGGGACTAGTCTAGTGGCATACCTTTGGACTTTTTCCAGCTTCGTCTTGTGCTTGACAAGGTACGGGCTCCATGCTGGGGCCGCATACTCCAGGATTGGTCTTACATATGTGGTGTACAAGAATCTCAATGATTCCTTACACAGGTTCCTGAATGCTGTTCTGATGTTAGCCAGCCTCGCATATGCCGCAGTCGTTATTCTTTTTATGTGGGCTTCAGGAGACAGGTTTGGTGTGATATCAACTCCTAGATCTTTCTCTCTGTCTGTTTCATTAAGTACTTCATCTCCTATTCTGTATCCTGTGTCTGGCCTCCTGTTTCCACTGCCTAGTTTCATTACTTTGCATTTACTCGGGTTGAACTTCAACAGCCATTTGTTGGACCATTCACTCAGTCTGTCTAGGTCGTCTTGTAGCCTCCTACTATCATCCTCAGTTTCAATCCTCCTCATAATTTTTGCATCATTGACAAACATTGAGAGAAACGATTCTATACCCTCTGGGAGATCATTTACATATATCAGAAACAGTATAGGTCCAAGGACTGACCCCTGCGGGACTCCACTCGTAACGTCTCGCCAATCTGAGACCTCACCCCTCACACTGACTCGTTGTCTCCTGTTGCTTAGGTACTCCTGTATCCAACGGAGTACCTTCCCTTTCACTCCAGCCTGCATCTCCAGCTTTTTCACTAGCCTCTTGTGTAGCACTGTATCAAAGGCTTTCTGACAATCCAAAAATATGCAGTCTGCCCACCCTTCTCTTTCTTGCCTTATTTTTGTTGTCTGGTCATAGAATTCAAGTAACCCTGTGAGGCAGGACCTGCCATCCCTGAACCCATGTAGATGCTGTGTTACAAAGTTCCTTCGCTCCAGATGCTCCACTAGCTTTCTTCGCACAATCTTCTCCATTAGCTTGCATGGTATGCAGGTTAGGGACACCGGCCTGTAATTCAGTGTCTCCTGTCTATCCCCTTTCTTGTATATCGGGACTATTAGCTTTTTCCAAATTTCTGGCCGTTCCCCTGTTGCCAGTGATTTGTTATACACTATGGAGAGTGGGAGGCACAGTTCTTCTGCTCCTTCCTTTAGTATCCAAGGGGAGATTCCATCTGGGCCTATAGCCTTTGTCACATCCAACTCTAGTAAACACTTCCTTACTTCCCCGCTTGGTAATCTCAAACTCTTCCAGTGGTTCCTGGTTAGTTATTCCCTCTCTTATCTCTGGAATTTCTCCTTGCTCTAAGGTGAAGACCTCCTGGAATTTCTTATTCAGTTCCTCACACACTTCCTTGTCGTTTGTAGTGAATCCTTCTGTCCCTAGCCTTAATTTCATAACCTGTTCCTTTACTGTTGTTTTTCTCCTGATGTGGCTATGCAGCAATTTAAGCTGAGTTTTTGCCTTGCTTGCGATGTCATTTTCGTATTGTCTTTCTGCCTCTCTTCTCATCCTGACATATTCATTCCTGGCACTCTGGTATCTTTCTCTGCTCTCCAGTGTCCTGTTATTCTATAGTTTCTCCATGCCCTTTTACTTTGTTGCTTAGCTAGCCTACATCTCTGATTAAACCATGGGTTTCTCATCTTCATTTCACTGTTTCCTTTTGGGCTGGGACAAACTTGTTTGTTGCATCCTTGCACTTCTGCGTGATGTAGTCCATCATATCTTGGACCGTCTTTCCCCTGAGCTCTGTTTCCCATGCTATTCTGTCAGGAATTTCTTATCTCCTCATAGTTTCCCTTTCGGTATGATAACCTTTTGGTTTCGGTATCCCTCCTCGAGTTCAATAACCCTTCTTCAATCAGGTACTCAAACACCAGTACACTGTGGTCGCTCATTCCTACTGGGGCCTCAAAACCGATTTCTCTTATGTCGGAGTCGTTCAGAGTGAAGACCAGGTCGAGTCTCGCTGGTTCGTCATTTCCTCTCATCCTTGTGGGTTCTCTGACATGCTGGGTTAAAAAGTTTCTAGTCACCACCTCCAATAGTTTGGCTCTCCACGTATCCTCGCCTCCATGCGGTTCCTTGTTCTCCCAGTCAATCCTTCCGTGATTGAAGTCGCCCATGATGAGCAGGTGGGATCTATTTCTACAGGCAGCAGAGGCTGCCCTCTGTGTGTGTGTGTGTGTGTGTGTGTGTGTGTGTGTNTATTCCTATAGTTTCTCGATGCCCTTTTACTTTGCTGCTTAGCTAGCCTACATCTCTGATTAAACCATGGGTTTCTCATCTTCATTTCACTGTTTTCCTTTTGGACTGGGACAAACTTGTTTGCTGCGTCCTTGCACTTCTGCGTGATGTAGTCCATCATGTCTGGGGCCGTCTTTCCCCTGAGCTCTGTTTCCCATGTGTGTGTGTGTGTGTGTGTGTGTGTGTGTGTGTGCTGTGTGGGTGTGTGTTGTGGTGTGTGTGTGTGTGTGTGTGTGTGTGTGTGTTAGAAATGTATGTAGTAGACAGATAGAAAAATGCATTGGCTAGAAAGGCGGGGATCCAAGAACAAATAGTTCGATTCCCCAGGCACAAGTAGTAAATAAACACACACACACATACACACACACACACACACACAACACACACACACACACACACACACACACACACACACACACACACACACACACACACACCACACACATGTGCATGAAGTGTGACATTCGTTTACAAAGGTAGGCGATAAAATAAATGCCAGTCCTATATACGGAGCACACGAGAATTCCTTGAAACAAAACCGCACTAGAATTATTTTTCCGTTGGGCCAAAATGGCCAGTAAAATATCGTTTTGCTCCCTCTCTCACCTCTCTACCTTTCCCTCTCTCTCTCACGCCTCCCTTCTTACCTCTTCCTCTTATCTTTCTAACTTCTCATTCCTTCTTTTTTCACTATCTTATCTTTCCATTCTCGCGTTTCAATCCTTTTTCTCCACCTGTTCCTGCTTTTCCGAAAGGTCGTTAGTCATGTTTGTCCTCTTATCGTCGACTCTTTCTGCTTCAATATTGTTCACACTGTTCCCGTTTATCCTCTCCTGTATCAGTTCATTTTCTGTTCCGCCCTCTCTCCACTAATCCTCGCTTCTAACCCTTCCTTGCCTGCTCTCTTGCCTCTCCTCCTTCTTCCTTTATTCCTCGTTCTCTCCTTCCCTTTCACAATTTTCTCCCCCTCTCCCTTTTTCCTATTACTCACCTACCCATTTCCATTCGCCTCACTCCCTCTCCCATCAAACCTTCCATCCTTCCACATGAACAGCATCACTAACGAGATGAAGATGCTTTTGCTGGTGGTGAAGGGGGTGGTGAAGGTGGTGGGTGGTGGTGGTGGTGGTGGTGGTGGTGGTGGTGAAGGTGTGGTGGTGGTGGTGATGGTGGTGGTGGTGAAGGTGGTGGTGTGGTGGTGGTGGTGGTGGTGGTGGTGGTGGTGAGGTGTGAGGTGGTGAAGATGGTGGTGGTGGTGGTGGGAAAGTGGTGGTGAGGGTGGTGAAGGTGGTGGTCGTGTGGTGGTGGTGAAGATGGTGGTGGTGTGGTGGTGTGAAAGTGGTGGTGAGGGTGGTGGTGGTGGTCGTGGTGGTGAAGATACGTTAAATTCCTGTGTAAAGCAGCACTGAAAATTATGCTGGTGATGTATTTTATGCTAAAGATCTTTGGGAGTGATACTGAAGTCGCCGCTTGAGATGCTAAAGATGATGCTGAAAATGCTAGTGATGCTGAAGATGTCGCTAAGGATGCTGATGTTGCTAAAGATGCTGAAGATGCTGGAGCGGGATAGAGAACTCCATCTCACTCGAGGGCATAATTTATGACCTAATATAAACTGCGGAATCCAAGCTCATTCAAAATTTTTTATGACCGCCATATTAAGTTTAATCTTATTTCTCAACGTTATATTCAAATTTAATCCAGATTTAAGCTTTCTTTACGCTATTGCGGCTTATTAAGACCAGCAAAAACGGGTGAACCAGAGCCGAAGGAGGAGAACGTGTACCTTCCAGCTGAATATTAGTGAAGGCATCACCTCCTGGTCGTCAGTCAACCTGCCTCAAGGAACTACTTAAGCAGAATCGCGTGCGCGCGCTCTCACAAAGCGTCAGCCATATATTTACGAGAGCCTTGTCACCGGGAGCGTGGCGGATATATTAAAATCGATTAAGCCAAACCTGGGGTGAGGAAAGGCTGCAAGGTCTAGTGAGGGAGGTTTGTGGAGTTCGAGTGGGTAGAGGGAGGTATGGGATAGGCGCAGGTGGAATAGGATGGCACGGATAGGGAGGGATTCAGAGTGGGGTACGTGACACATGGATAGCGGGACGGGGACACAATTTGCGTTTAACAGAAAACGAGTGTCACAATCTTCGGCTTAATAGAAACGTATGATAAGTGGGGGACTCAAGATTTCGGCAAGCGCTCGCAAGATGGCGCGCGTAAAAAAAGGAAAAAAGAAAAATTATATCGAAGGTGATTGATTTGACGACGGCAAATGTGAGCCGGCAGCCCTTTTGCCTGAGTGATCGCGCGTGTGACTCGCATATTGGATTGATCTGATGTTAGTCTTTAGATTTATTTTTCTCCAGCACCAAAGTTGTATTCTTCTCTTTATTTTTTTTTCTGTCTTTTAAAAGACAGCAACAGATACATTAGAAAATTATTAACCGTATTAGAAACTTTTTCATTAGCAACCGATCGCCATTAGAAACATATTGTCGTTAGAGACAGTCATCTTAGAAACAGACTGTCATTGGAAGCCGTGAAACGGTCCAAGTAACAGCTTCTCTGTTCCCGTTGTCCTGACTAATGTGACATAGACGGAACATCCGTTCCCTTCTCATATTTGTCCAAATTTGTCCCTCTGTTGACCATTAGCTGGACCGTCTCACTGTCCACCCTGCGTCCACTCCCTGTTACTTGCTGTCCTCTGAGGATATGCTCCTAGTTGGACGGTAACGAAGTATAACCTAGATTAGCCCTGTCCAACCACTTGGCACAGCGATGACCTCGTTTCTTGCAGGTCGGCGTTCGATCCTTGATGGTTCAGGTGGCTGGGAACCGTTCCTTCCCCCAGTCTTATCCAAGATCTCTGTACTCTCTTGGAAAGAACCCAAGATCACTTCCATGCGCTGTATAGTCATATTGGCTTGGTGCTTTCTCCTCGTGATTCGGCTAGAAAGTTACCTCTATGTAGGTATGTCTTAGCAAGTTCCCCCATGAAAAGAGCAGGAGGGAGGGGGTGAGTGAAGGGAATATTCAACCTAGTTGACCTGGTGATTATGGGTCAAAGGGCATCACAGTTACGATAATAACGAAATAAATTAAATAATAATGATAATAAGAATGATAATAATAATCATGAAAAAATGAGTAGGAGCCATTGGGAGGATTCGAAGCTCGTGGCTCCTACTGATTTTGTCAATGATACATCACGTTAATATGATTTCTTTGTGCAATAATAGTAATATTAATAATTATAATTATTATTATTATTATTATTATTATTATTATTATAAAACTATTTTCCAAGTTATATATTAACTAAATCACAATTAAACGTCGAAACCTCTAACAAAAACAAAAGATTCATTAACAAAAAATGCATTCCGCTGGATAAAAAAAACAATATATAATAAATCTCTTGTTACTTAAACAACTAAGGCACAAATAGGAATATAAATCCCACCACCTCATTATCACATAATGGGGGAAAACATATTACTGCACTCATTAATCCCATCAAAATTTATGCTTTTAGATAATAATATTGACACAGAAAATGGGACGCGACGTGATAAAAAACGGATATTAAAGTTTTTCCTTAGTGAGGCGCGGGCCATTATTCAGAGGAGAAAATCCTTGGGCCCTGTACACAAGGAGAGCTTTATCCCGACTCCCTCACGGCCTCAGGTGAATAATGCCAGCGAGAGAGAGAGAGAGAGAGAGAGAGAGAGAGAGAGAGGAGAGAGAGAGAGAGAGAGAGAGAGAGAGAGAGAGAGAGGAGAGAGAGAGGAAGAAGGATCAAGGAAATGAACCTAAGCAATATAGAATTTAGGAGGAGCAAGAGTGCGAGAAAAAAAGGGAGCAGGAAATTTGGCGTGAGATTTATATACGAGGATGGGAGTCGAGTGTGACACAGAGAGGGTTCGGAGTTGGGGTTGGAAGGGGTTGGGTTGCTGGACTGGTTGACCAGTCCAGCAACCAACGAGGAGGCCTGGGCGATAACCGGGCCGCGGGGACGGTAAGCCCCGAAACCATCTCAAGGAAACCTCAAGGTAAGGAGAGTGGAGTGTGCCACAGACGAGGCTACGAGTGGCGTGTACTTTTGAGAAATAAAACAATAAATCTGCATTTATTGGCGAAGTATTTGTGATACAATACGGAATATAGAATTTTTTAGTTCTAAAAATAGAATAAGCTTTAAACGTGTCTACAGAATAAACTAGACACTCTATTTCCTTTCAAGAACAGTCTGGCATCCCCTTTGCTTTATATACATTTGTTTTTGTATATATATACATTTGCAAATATACATTTTCTGAACATATTCAAACATTAACGAAATGCTAATGTAACAATATGTTACATCTTTTAAAAAAATCTTCTATAATAATTTAATTTTTTTTTTATGCTTCAAATTCGAATGTTCAAACTTCTGTCCTTGTCTGCGTGGCCCGAATTTCCTTGTTTTTGTATATGTTTTATGTGTTTATTTTGTGTCGGAATTCACGAGCAACTCACTTAATATTCGAGAGGTTAACAAGTCCTCGCTAAATACTTCACAGCTCGCTGAGTCCTCGTAAACACGTCACAGCTCGCTGAGTCCTCGCTATACATGCCACAGCTCGCTGAGTCCTCGCTAAACACATCACTGCTCGCTGAGTCCTCGCTAAACACATCACAGCTCGCTGAGTCCTCGCTAAACACGCCGCAAAGTCCTCGCTAAACACGTCACAGCTCGCTGAGTCCTCGCTAAACACATCACTGCTCGCTGAGTCCTCGCTAAACACATCACAGCTCGCTGAGTCCTCGCTAAACACGCCGCAGAGTCCTCGCTAAACACGTCACAGCTCGCTGAGTCCTCGCTAAACACGCCGCTGTGTCCTCGCTAAACACGCCACAGCTCGCTGAGTCCTCGCTAAACACGCCGCTGAGTCCTCGCTAAACACGCCACAGCTCGCTGAGTCCTCGCTAAACACGCCACAGCTCGCTGAGTCCTCGCTAAACACGCCACAGCTCGCTGAGTCCTCGCTAAACACGCCACAGCTCGCTGAGTCCTCGCTAAACACGCCACAGCTCGCTGAGTCCTCGCTAAACACGCCACAGCTCGCTGAGTCCTCGCTAAATAATTGCCTTCGCTGTTGTGGTGTTGACTTCGCTGCATCTGTATTTGTTTAATTTTGGTCACGAGTCAATGCCATATTGTTCTTGTTGTAGTTGTTCGGTGTGGATCGTGTTTGTTTGTTTTATCAACCTGGTTGGATGTATATAAATTGGTGTTTTTTGGTTAAACAAAACAATGTCGAGTGTTTTAGGGGGAAATCAGCAGTTTTGTTCTTGTATTTCTGTTTGTTATTTTTATTCTCTTTATTTGTTTTCTGAGTTTAAGAACATTTCCACGTTGTTTTAATTCCGCTCTTTCGTTTAAAGAATATTCTAGACCTAGAGCCGGTCGAGGGAGCCGGTCGGCCAAGCGGACAGCACGCCGGGCTTGTGATCCTGTGGTGCTGGGTTCGATCCCAGGCGAGAAACAATGGGCAGAGTTTCTTTCACCCTATGTCCCTGTTACCTAGCAGTAAAATAGGTACCTGGGTGTTAGTCAGCTGTCACGGGCTGCTTCCTGGGGGTGGAGGCCTGGTCGAGGACCGGGCCGCGGGGACACTAAAAAGCCCCGAAATCATCTCAAGATAACCTCAAGATAGATAATAAATTTATTTGCCTTGCTAATGTATTGTGGGCTTTAGTTATAAACTGTATTCCCTTGCTAATGTATTTTGCAGCTTGTTAATGTATTCTGCGGCATGCTAATGTATTGTATAGCTTGCTAATGTATTATGTGGCTTGTAAATGTATTATATGGCTACCTAATATATTATATGGCTTGCTAATGTATTATGTAGCTTGCTAATGTATTCTCTGGCTTGATGATGTATTATTCTGAGACTTTGTAACATACTATGTACATTTGCTCATTTATATGACGACCTGAGGGCCAAACCACACTTCAGAAAGTGAAGAAACAACGAAGTTTCGGTCCGTCTTGAACCATATTTTGTATGCACCTTGATAACGGTCCAAGACGGACCGAAACGTTTTGGCAGCGTCATCTTTTGATGTGTGATTTGGTTATTATATCTTCAGGTTCATTACTGTGACTCGTCTGTTATCTTATCTGCTTTTTTAATGTATTCTTTGTCTTATTAATATATTCTTTGTTTTGTCAATGTATTCTTTGCTTTGTTAATGTAATCTGTACTTGTTTTTAATGCATTATGTGCTTTATTATTGTATTATTTGCTTTAGAAATGTATTCACTGCTTTGTTAATGTATTATCTCAAATGTTAATAAATTCTTTACTTTGGTAATGTATTGTCTGCTTTACTGATGTATCTGCTTTGGTTAATACATTATCAGTTTTTTTTACATTATATATATCCTTTACTTGCTGATGTAATATTGGGATAATGTTTATTTGGCTTGCTAGTTCTCTCTCTCTTCTCTTGGGCTGGACGGTAGGGCGACGGTCCCGCTTCATGCAGGTCGGCGTTCAATCCCCGTCCGTCCAAGTGGTTGGGAACCATTTCCTCCCCCCCCCCCCCCGTTCCATGGCAAATCCTTATCCTGACCCCTTCCAAATGCTATATAGTCGTAATGGCTTGGCGCTTTCCCCTGATACAACCTTCTCTCTCTACCTTAGCTGAAGTCTTTCTTGCCATCGTAGTGTATTTTGTATGTATGTACCTCTTTCTCCATTATTTACTAAACAGTTTACGAGCTCTGAAGCGCTACGATGTCCCTCATAACCAAAATAATCTAGTGTTAGAAACGACGTCGTAAACTGTTTAATACCGACTAAACCGCCATGATCGAGATAAGAGGTTCTTAAGTGTATTGTGAATCCGGCCATCGATCGAACCCGTTACGATATCGTAACTTATATTTAAAACAAAATACAATTATGTTTAATTTTAAGCATTAATTATGGTCATGAATTTCTTAACTCAATTGTGATGACTTTCCTAATCTGCAGGTTACATAGATGATCGTGTATGAGTTGTATGTTGGTGTATGTTGTATGTTGGTTGGTGTATGTTGTATGTTGGTTGGTGTATTTGTATGTTGGTTGGTGTATTTTGTATGTTGGTTGGTGTATGTTGTATGCTGGTTGGTGTAGTTGTATGTTAGTTGGTGTATTTTGTATGTTAGTTGGTGTATGTTGTATGTTGGTTGGTGTATGTGTATGTTAGTTGGTGTATGTTTGTATGTTGTTGGGTATGTTGTATGGTGGTTGGTGTATGTTGTATGTTAGTTGGTGATGTTGTATGATAGTGGTGTATGTTGTATGTTAGTTGGTGTATGTATGTTGTTGTTGGTTGGTGTATGTTGTATGTTAGTTGGTGTAT
>WNGS01161424.1:0-22277 GCA_020271785.1 Procambarus virginalis | reverse complement strand
GTGATTTGATAAAATGCTATGCCCAAGATAACCATCCAGGTGCCGGCGGGGAAGTGGTCATATAGCTCAGGCTATCACTTCCTATGTCCGGTCGTGATGGTCAAGTGGTTTAAGGCATCCCTGTACATACCAGTTGCGTGCTCCAGGAGTATGGGTTCGAGTCACTTCTGGGGTGTGAGTTTTCAGTTGTATCTAGTCCTGGGGACCATTCAGGCTTGTTTGCATATACTGTATATATATATATATATATATATATATATATATATATATATATATATTATATATATATATATATATATATATATATATATACTGTCTCCACTCGATCATCCGGACTATATGGGAAGGACCCCCAACCGGATTATCAAATTTTTCGGATAATGGTACTTTTTCACCTACGAGTCCAAAAGTGACCATTTCCAACAATTTTATATTACAAACAACATAATTTGAATTGCCTTGCCACATATAATTATTAGATATTCAACTAGAAACCTCAACTTACCTTGTTGGTGTTCGTCTTCTTGATTGATGCCACACATCTTGAAGTTATGAATTGTTAACAATTTACGTAACCTATACTAACACAACACTAAAATTAACACTTAAAATTACTGTACAGTTCATTAAGCAAAGTTAGTTTTGACTGCCAGCTGCTGAAGCCTCACTGGTTGAAGGTGCTTGGCTTGCCTGTGAGGCCTCACTTGTTAAAGGCGCTTGCATGCCCTCACTTGTTGAAGGTGCTTGGCTTGCCTGTGGCGCCTCACTTGTTGAAGGCGCTTGGCTAGCCCTGTGGCGCCTCACTTGTTGAAGGTGCTTGGCTAGCCCTGTGGCGCCTCACTTGTTGAAGGCGCTTGGCTTGCCTGTGGCGCCTCACTTGTTGAAGGCATTTGGCTGCCTGTGACGCCTCACTGGTTGAACAACACGTAACTTGTCTTTAATTGCCAGGACATCCTTCTTCCTCTTAACACCTCCAGAACGATTGATGCTGATACCAGACATAGTCTTGGCCAAAAATGTTCAAAGTTACTATGAAAATAAAAAAGTTATTTAAAAAAATATTTCACTAATGGCGCAGCACTGTGTATAACACGAGGGATGGACGCACATGGGTTGACCAGTGTTGGACGGGTCCACTTGGCGTGGGGCAGCTATAGCACCTTACGTAGGCTGCCAGGAGAATATTTTTTAAGAAAACTTCAGCCTGTGCACATTGCTTTTAGAAAACTTATTTATTTGTTATTACATAATTACTAGTACTTATTTCATTTGTTTTTGTTCTAAAATTAATGGTAATTCCTGTACACAGGTGGTCCCTCCCGACGCTCTCCTCCCACCCTCCCGACACCACCCATCCACCCCACCCCCTCCTACACCATGCGCCTCAAGTCACGGGCAGACGGGATTAATACCGTATGGCCCGCCTCATGTTTTCATATACGGAAAAAGACTCGATCATCCGGGCAACTGACCGGATAGTGTAATTTCGGCAGGACATTAACCGGGCCCCAAAATTTTATCCGTCCAAACTCTCGTTAATCCGGTTCCTGTGGCTATTTTGGCTGGATATTGTGATAACTTTATCCGATTGCGATTTTGGCCGTATTAAGGCGTTTTTCGGATGTTCGAATCCCGGATAATCGCGGGGTTACAGTATATATATATATATATATATATATATATATATATATATATATATATATATATATATCTTCTAAGCCTGTTAATTTGTGTTTACTGATCATGGGAAAAATAATAAAAAATCGTAAGTGGCATATATTGCCCACTATAGGGCGGGGAAGTCTGGCAAAAAACAGGCGCTGACTCAGCATGCGTCCCAGACGTTCTGTTGCTCGCCAGCTGTCAGGCCAAAGTTGCCACAAAGAGATAATTACCTAATTATTTCAATGTCTCTGATTGATTTTTCGTAATTTTTTGCTGTAATATTATTCAATAGTGTGTAGTGTGATATACGTATCCACTCAATTTAACGGCCTCTTTTATACCGATCTGCCGGTATTAACGACCGGTTTGGGAGCCTGGTATCTGGAGCCTCCTATACCGGTCTGGCGGTCGATATTACCGACGGTCTTTATTGGGTTTGTATTGGCATCGGCAGCCCCTCACATGGCGACCAGGCGATCATCCAGAGTGGTATATTAAATCTTAACTTTCCTTCAAAATGATTCAGTTTTATGAAGAAAATTCGAAATTATTATTAATAAAATATTTTAAAACAATTGTTATTAAACAAAATTCTTTGTTTTCTTATTAAATACCTTTTATAGTATACGCAATAGGTATTTTTTTTCCCACGGACCTAGAACGTACTGCGCCTGGCCATGTGACCGCTTTGTTTACTGTTAACTCGCGCGGCTGAGAGCAATGTCTCAGAATATTAGCCAGAGAAAATCAGATTCAGACAAAAATAGATAAATTCATGATTTCTACGGTTTGTGAAAGCACCCACTGGGAATTCAACAAGTCATGCAGCATCCGCTGGCAACGTGTGCCCTACAAGCCATGCTGCACCCGCCGATGCTGAATTCCCATCAGCATGTCGTGCAGCCTCCGCTGGCAACGAATGCCCTGCAAGCTATGCTGCACCCGCCAATGCTGAATTCCCATCGACAAGTTGTGCAGCCTCCACCGGCAACGAATGCTCTGCAAGCTATGCTTCACCCGCCGATACTGAATTCCCATCAACATGTCGTGTAGCCTCCGCTGGCAACGAATGCTCTGCAAGCTATGCTGCACCCGCCAATGCTGAATTCCCATCAGCATGTCGTGCAGCCTCCGCTGGCAACGAATGCTCTGCAAGCTATGCTGCACCCGCCGATACTGAATTCCCATCAGCATGTCGTGCAGCCTCCGCTGGCAACAAATGCTCTGCAAGCTATGCTGCACCCGCTGATGCTGAATTCCCATCGACAAGTTGTGCAGCCTCCACCGGCAACGAATGCTCTGCAAGCTATGCTGCACCCGCCGATACTGAATTCCCATCAGCATGTCGTGCAGCCTCCGCTGGCAACAAATGCTCTGCAAGCTATGCTGCACCCGCTGATGCTGAATTCCCATCGACAAGTTGTGCAGCCTCCACCGGCAACGAATGCTCTGCAAGCTATGCTGCACCCGCTGATGCTGAATTCCCATCAAAAGTCGTGTAGCCTCCACTAACGATATAAAATATGATTAAAAGGCATATAAATTAGTGTAAAAAGTGTTGATAGAGTACAGTATTGTAAGTGTTAATGATTATTTAAGCCTTGACAAAACGATACTGTACAGTGTAAATATACAGTAGAAACAATTTTCAACTGTGAATTAGAATTAGAACTCATTTGAATTAGTAGTAAGGCTAGCTGTTGTGTGAAGTGAATGCCTGAAAATAAGTGTTCATACTGTATGTACCCTGTATATAGTACTGAACAATATAAAACAAGTGCAGCAGAGGATGACGTAATCTTCAGCTTCATTAAAAGTAAGTCAATTTACCAATTTTATTATAGTATTTCAACATAGTTTTTTTTTCAACAAAAGCTACATATTAATCTCTGCAAATGTATATTCTATCATTAGCAGAGAAAAGGTGAGCTCAAAATATTTCGTCTTGGCTAGCTCTCAGTGACAAGTCTCGATCGCCATTGTTATGGCCTGGCCGCCACAGTCTGTGTCATAACATTAAAAATACATTACCTGCACTGTTCAGGGTAAAACAAAACACATCCCTAAAGTTTTATTGAGAAAATATTAACAATCACTGATGATACCTGAAATATTTTGCAATACAAAGGAATGAACCAATTTTTTCCCACCCATCTGGACTTGATCAGACCGTGTTCACACATCATCCATGCAGCAGCCACCAGCTAGCTTAATCGTCAGCGTGGCACTAAATTGGAACGCAATTACACAATGAACTTTATTTAATTTCAGTTATACAGTATAAAATATATCCTACCTAAATGTTACTTGTAAAATTACCCGACCCAACTTAACTTCGGAAATAACGGAGCTCCGGAAATAACGACTAGGGTACAGCCCCATATAGGTTGTTAAATTGAGTGGATACTATTTATAAAGTAACGAGGAGTGACCACCACACACCAGCCAGCCACTCACTCCCTCAACACATCACTCTCCCACATTCTCCTCCCACCATACTGTTTTTTCTTTTATTCACTATATACAGACGTTATATATATAAGTATCTACATTCGTGTTCACCATAACGAACCACTAAGTTGGCATGCTGAGTGGCAGTGGCAGCCTGTCACTGGCTGCTACTTCCTCCCTCCCTCAAGTCACCTGACTCACCAACATTCTCCTCTCACAATACTGTTTTTGCTTTTATTCACTATATACAGATGCTATATATAAGTATCTACATTCGTGTTCACCATAACGAACCACTAAGTTGGTATGCTGAGTGGCAGTGGCAGCCAGTGGCAGCCCACCACTGGCTGTCACTCCCTCCCTCACCTCACCTGACTTGCCACCATTCTCCTCTCACCATACTGTTTTTGCTTTTATATACAGACGTTATATATAAGTATTTACATGTTTTGTTCACCATAACTGTACATCTAAGCTTGTATGGTGAGTAAAGGCACAATGACGTAGCTACTCACACAGTCAGCTGGTGGCGGCTGCCCTTAAGGCCAGACGCACTAATATTTCTCCTCCAACAGTACTGTTTGTGGTGTTATTACGCTATATACACACATCATATATAAGTATCTACCTGTTTTATTCACCATACTTGTACAAGTAAACTGGTATGGTGCCCAAAGACTATAGTGGTCACCAGTAAACAACATGATAAGTCGTGCAGACGACGCACCTCCCTCACCAAAATGGCGGCTCCCAACCTATTCCTATTACTGTTTATACCCTCTATACACACGTTATATATAGGTATCTACATTTGTGTTCACCATAGCGAACCACTAAGCTAGTGTGGTGAGTGCAGTCAATAAAAGGTGGCCACACACAGTCAGAAGACATCGCCACCACCCTCCCTCCCACAGCATTACTCCTCCCTCCATGGAGCACAGCGCTAAATATCACCACAATCCTGCTATTATCAGAACCCCGGTCAGTTTTATCACAGTCAGGGGTCTTCTGTAATAATATAATTGCTAAATAATAGCAAGAACATGTATATTATGGCATTTTTAGGTGATGCTGTGGTCACAAGCTGAACAGCAGTGCTGTAAGCTCATGCTGCGTGTGTCAGACTTGGTTGCTCACTTCAATACTGAGGCTCCTCACACCCAGGAATTTGTCCCACGATTTAAAAAAAAAATGGCGTCTTTACAAGAACCCTGATGAAAGTGTGGTGAACCCTGTGTATCCGCGGGCTGTTTAACCCCTTAACTGCGTTGCCTCCAAATATGACACCCCCGCAGTGCGCAGGAAATAAATTCTCAGGAAAAAAAATCATTTTTCTTTTTAAAGTGTCAGAAACCCTTCCCTCAGTATGGGTATGTAGAAAAAAAATCGAAATTGTACTTACTTTGGCAGCTATGGGGTCCGTAAGTTGGGGCGTGACGTCATCATTCCCTGTTCGCCCGTGACGTACGCTCCCGGGGCCAGTAGGGCGCCCGGGGCGGGGTGCGCGAGTTGCCGCGAATATATTTTCGTTCATTATTTTCGCACAGTTCCAAATACATTTTATTTGTTTTTACGTGCTAATCCTATGTATAGTGAACACGTACACTATATTATGGCAGTAAAACATCCGTACTGTCCAAAGACAGTGTGTTACGTGCATGACACTTGTGTACACATATGCAGCAAAAATTTACTATGTATCATGCTAATTTATGTATATATACAATCTATTTACACACTATACACTGTCACACACTATATACATTCACCATCAACACATTCAGAACATCGCGTAGCAGCTGCTTCGTATGGGCCAATAGCAGCTGCCTCATATGGGCCAACAGCAGCTGCCTTGTATGTGCCAATAGCAGCTGCCTCATAAGGGCCAACAGCAGCTGCCTTGTATGGGCCAATAGCAGCTGCCTTGTATATGCCAATAGCAGCTGCCTCGTATGGGACAATAGGAGCTGCCTCATATGGGCCAATAGCAGCTGCCTCGTATATGCCAATAACAGCTGCCTCGTATGGGCCAATGGGAGCATTTGGCCATGAACACATTCAGAACACCTCGAGTGAGAGCAGCCACACCCAGCCAGTCTCCCTCACTCCAACATCTTACTCGCCAACATTGCTCCTCCCACCATACTGTTATAGTTCTTATTACACATGTTCTATATACCTATCTACATGTTTTATTTACCAGAACTATGCAAGTAAGCCGGTATTGTGTCCAATCAGTACAGTGGCCACCATACACTGCATGAAAAATCACACAGCAGACGACGCTACGATTACGTCACCTCCCTCACCAAAATAGCTCCTCTCAACATTCTCCTGTTGCTGTTCTTACACTATATACACACACTATATATACCCATGTACATATGTTTTGCCCATAGCAAACCACTAAGCTATGGTGAGCAAAACAAGAGTGGCTGCCACACACACACAATGAGGCTACCTCAATTCTCGCCCTCCCTCCCTCACCAAAATTCCTCCTTCCACAATACTACGCACAACGCTAATTATAACCACAATCCTGGTCACTAATTCCTGTAAATGAATAATTGACCACATGTTTATTTTGAAAAGGAACCTAAGAAATCATTTGAAGATTCCTAGATGAACGAAATAATGCTGTGGTGCTGTGGCTAGTGCTGTGAACATCGTGAACAGCATTGAATCACTGATATTTGAACATTGTACCCAGTCATTATCACACTGAGGCTCTTCTATAAGACTATCATAGCTAAATAATACAAGTTATATATATATTTTGACATTATTAGGTGATGCTGTGGTCACACGCTGAACTGCAGTGCTGTGCGCTCATGCTGCGAGCGCCAGCCTTGGTTACTCAATCACTACTGAGGCTCCCACACCCGGGAATGTGGACCACGATTTTTTTTAAAGATGGCGTCTGTTTACAAGAGCCCTGAGGAAGCTGATGTGAACCCCGTGTAGCCGCGGGAGTTTTGAATGGAACGTGAAAAATACAAATACCCGGAGGCGCGTTGCACAAACCAGATGCGAGCCTGCAGGCGCGTTGCGCAGTTAAAGGGTTAAATCTTACGCGGTACTCCAAAACATTATATGATACCGAGCACAATTTACTGCAAGTCACTCAACGCATCATATGATGTCTTGCGCAACTAAAGGGTTAATAAAGAACTAGAAAAGTATAAAGAAGAAGTAAAAGAGACGTATGCCCAAGTTGTAAAAGAGAAAGAGACGTTTAAGGAAGTGTGTTTGGAAGTCCAAACCAGAAATGATAAACAAGAAGCGGATCTTAGGCAAGCAATTAGGAAAGAGCTGGTAACCAACAGTAAACTGGTACAAAACACTGAAGATAGAAGTAAGTCCATAATAATTTTTGGATATTTAGAGAAGGAAATTTCATCTAGGGTGGACCGAGCAGCAGAAGAGATGAAAATCATAGAAAAAATAGTAGGATTAGGAGAAGGCCTAAATTCAAAGGAGCATGTTAGTGATTTTAGGAGGATAGGAAAATATGAGAAAGACAAGAACCGTCCCATAAGGGACGGTTCTTGTCTTGCCTTCTCTTGACGGTTCTTATTTAATGGAGTGAAGTATATGACAGAAGTGCTTCGGGATACCAGAAAATTGCAATGTGACGAGGATGGCAAACTTTGGTCAATAAGACAAGACCTCTCAAAAGAGGACAATTGAAGCGAAACGTCTAAATGGGGATAGAAATGAAGAAGAAAGGAATTCTTTTTTTCTACAAAATGTCAGGGACAGAAATTATTTTTTCTACAAAGTCTCAGGGACTGGAAAGCTAGTGAAATGGTACATAAAGACAAAGCAACACGATCATTAAAGGAAGGGGGTGTAAAGAACAAAGGGAAAGGGAAACATATTCCTGAAAGTAGTATATACTGTACCAACATAGATGGAGTGAGATCAAAAATATTAGAGTTGAAGGATATAATTCAGCTCAAAGTCCCAGATATTATCACATTAACAGAGACGAAACTTGAAGAAAATATATTTTAAATGAGATCATATTCACTAGGAAGGGGGGAGGAATGGTTGTGCTGGTGAAAGAACACCTGAAGGTAAGAGAATAAATATTTGAAAACCTCGAGATATTGACATAATGGCATTGCAGCTCTGGAATCAAGATGATAAGCTGATAATTTTAAATGCCTACAGCCCACCACCAAGCAACACATGGACAAAGGAAGAACTGAATGACAAACGAGAGGGCCTCATAATGGTCATGAGATTGATTATGGTAAGAGCTGACAAAGATAAATCCCAATTGTTGGTACTGGGAGACTTCAACTTTAAGACTGGGAGGCTTACGAGACAAGAACGGAGGACATTTGGACAGGCAGATTTATAAACCTCATCTTGGAGACATTCATGTATCAACACGTCAAGCAGGCCACAAGAATGAGGGAAGGGGGATGTTCCGTCAGTACTGGATATAGTATTCACCAGGAAAGAAGAAGAGGTATTTGACATCCAGTACCATCCTCCCTTGGGAAAGAGTGATCACGTCCTCTTGGACGCATTAAATACGCTATGCGATATAATCTAGTAGAGAATGGGGACAGTGAAACAGTTGTTAAACTCGATTTCAAGAGAGGAAGCTATGCGGAACTAAGAAATTTTTTTCTTGGGTATGAAAAACTTGTTGCTATGCAAGGAAGTAAATGAGATGTATGTTAAATTTTTCAAAATATACGATGAAGGCACGTAAACATTCATACCAAAACAGACATGCAGGCCTAGGAAACGGGGTTGGTTCAACAGAAATTGCGAGAGGGTCAGAGATCAAAAGACAAAAGCATGGAATCATTATAGAAAGAGACCAAACCCCCAAACATGCCAGCGATACAAAGATTCAAGAAACAACTACACCTCAGTAAGGAGAGAGGCAGAGAGGAACTTTGAGAACAGTATAGCAGACAAATGTAAATCAGATCCAGGCCTTTTCTATAAATTCATTAAAAGCAAGCTGCAGGTAAAGGATAATATTCAGAGGTTGAAAATGGGGGACAGATACACGGAAAATGAAATTGAAATGTGTGAAACATTAAACGAAAAGTTCTAAAGTGTGCGTGTACAAAATGAGATCTTCAGAAAACCAGACACAATAAGAATTCCAGAGTGCAGCATAGAGTACATAGAGGTGTCTAGAGACGAAGTGAAACAAATGCTCCTGGAGCTAAGTAAGAACAATGCAGTTGGCCCAGATGGAGTTTCACAATGGGTTCTGAATGTGCACCTGAGCTTAGCATTCCACTTCAGCTGACTTTTCAAACATCCCTGTGTGCAGGAGTCATAGCAGATATGTGGAAAAAGGCTAACATATTTCCAATCTACAAAAGTGGCAGCAGGGAAGAGCCCCTCAATTATAGACCTGTATTATTGACAAGTGTAATAGTCAAAATATTGGAAAAAATAATAAAAACTAAATGGGTAGAACACTTGTAGAGAAATGATATAATATCAAACAGACAGTATGGTTTTCAATCTGGAAGATCCTGTGTATCGAATTTACTGAGTTTCTATGATTGAGTCACAGAGATTTTACAGGAAAGAGATGGTTGGGCTGACTGCATCGATTTGGACCTGAAAAAGGCTTTTGACAGAGTTCCACATAAGAGGTTGTTCTGGAAACTGGAAGATATTGGATGGGTTACAGGTAAACTTCTAACATGGATGAAAAATTTTCTGATAGAATAATTAGGGCAGTAATCAGAGGCAATGTATCAGACTGGAGAAACGTCACAAGTGTGAGTACCACAGGGTTCAGTTCTTGCACCAGTGATGTTCATTGTCTACATAAATAATCTACCAGTTGGTATACAGAATTATATGAACATGTTTCTGATGATGCTAAGATAATAGGAAGGATAAGAAACTTAGATGATTGTCATGCCCTTCAAGAAGACCTAGACAAAATAAGTATATGGAGCACCACTTCCCACCATAAGTATATGGAACACTACATTAAATTCCACCACCAATGGAATTTAATGTGAATAAATGCCATGTTATGGAATGTGGAATAGGAGAACATAGACCCCACACAACCTATAAATTATGTGAGAAATCTTTAAAGAATTCTGATAAAGAAGGAGATTTAGAGGTGGTTCTATATAGAAAACTATCACCTGAGGGCCACATAAAGAACGTTGTGTGAGGAGCCTATGCTACGTTTTCTAACTTCAGAATTGCTTTTAAATACACGGATAGCGAAGTACTAAAGATATTGTTCACGACTTTTGTTAAGCTAAAGCTGGAATATGTAGCGGTTGTATAGTGCCCATATCTTAAGAAGCACATCAACAAACTGGTAAAGGTGCAAAGACATAAGTGGCTCCCAGAACTGAAGGACAAGAGCTACTGGGAGAGGTTAGAGGCATTAAATATGCCAAAACTAGAAGACAGAAGAAGAAAAAAAGGTGATATAATCACTACTTACAAAATAGTAACAGGAATTGACAAAATTGATAGGGAAGATTTCCTGAGACCTGGAACTTCAAGAACAAGAGGTCATAGATTTAAACTAACTAAACAAAGATGCCGAAGAAATATAAGAAAATTCACTTTCACGGAGAGAGTGGTAGACAGTTGGAACAAGTTAAGTGAGAAGGTGGTGGAGGCCTAAACCATCAGTAGTTTCAAAGTGTTATATGACAAAGAGTGCTGGGAAGATGGGACACCACGAGCGTAGCTCTCATCCTGTAACTACACTTTGGTAGTTACACTTTGGTAGTGTAACTACACTTTGGTAGTTAAGCAGGAGGCTGTAAGCAGGTTTGTCCCAGCCCAACAGGAAAAAACAGAGAAGCAAAGGAAGAATCCGTGGTTTAATAGGGAATGTATGAAAGCAAAGGAGCTGAACAAAAGGGCATGGAGGAACTTCCGTAATAACAGAACACCAGAAAGTAGAGAGAGATACCAGAGAACCAGGAACGAGTATGTTAGTGTGAGAAGAGCAGCTGAGAAAAGGTATGAAAATGATATAGCTAATAAAGCCAAGACTGAACCAAAGCTACTACACAGTCACATCAGGAGGAAGACAACAGTGAAGGAACAGGTGATTAAACTTAGGGTGGGCGAGGACAGGTACACAGAGAATGACAAAGAGGTGTGTGAAGAACTCAACAAAAGGTTCCAGGAGGTCTTTACAATAGAACAGGGAGATATCACGGCGCTGGGAGAGGTGGCAGCAAACCAGGTGACCTTGGATAGGTTCGAAATTACAAGAGATGAAGTCAAAAAGCACCTATTGGAGCTGGATGTGAGAAAAGCTGTTGGGCCGGATGGAATCTCGCCATGGGTATTGAAAGAGTGTGCAGGAGCACTTTGCTTACCACTCTCCATAGTGTATAGTAAGTCACTGGAAACGGGGGACCTACCAGAAATATGGAAGACTGCTAATGTAGTACCAATATACAAAAAGGGTGACAGACAAGAGGCACTGAACTACAGGCCAGTGTCCTTAACTTGTATACCATGCAAGGTGATGGAGAAGATTGTGAGAAAAAACCTAGTAACACATCTAGAGAGAAGAGACTTCGTGACAACCCATCAACATGGGTTCAGGGAGGGTAAATCTTGCCTTACAGGCTTGATAGAATTCTACGATCAGGTGACAAGAATTAAGCAAGAAAGAGAAGGGTGGGCGGACTGCATTTTTTTGGACTGTCGGAAAGCCTTTGACACAGTACCCCATAAAAGGTTGATGCATAAGCTGGAGAAACAGGCAGGAGTAACAGGTAGGGCGCTCCAGTGGATAAGGGAGTACCTAAGCAATAGGAAGCAGAGAGTTACAGTGAGGGGTGAGACCTCAGACTGGCGTGAAGTCACCAGTGGAGTCCCACAGGGCTCTGTACTTGGACCTATCCTGTTTCTGATATACGTAAATGATCTCCCAGAGGGTATAGACTCTCAATGTTTGCTGACGACGCCAAAATTATGAGAAGGATTAAGACAGAGGAGGACAGCTTGAGACTTCAAGAAGACCTGGACAAGCTGCAGGAATGGTCGAACAAATGGCTGTTAGAGTTTAACCCAAGCAAATGTAATGTAATGAAGATAGGGGTAGGAAGCAGGAGACCAGATACAAGGTATCATTTGGGAGATGAAATACTTCAAGAGTCAGAGAGAGAGAAAGACCTGGGGGTTGATATCACGCCAGACCTGTCCCCTGAAGCTCATATCAAGAGGATAACATCAGCAGCATATGCCAGGTTGGCTAACATAAGAACGGCCTTTAGAAACTTGTGTAAGGAATCTTTCAGAACATTATATACCACATATGTCAGACCAATCCTGGAGTATGCGGCTCCAGCATGGAGTCCCTATCTAGTCAAGCATAAGACTAAACTGGAAAAGGTTCAAAGGTTTGCCACCAGACTAGTACCCGAGCTGAGAGGTATAAGCTACGAGGAGCGACTGCAGGAATTAAACTCACTTCGTTGGAAGACAGAAGAGTTAGGGGGGACATGATCACCACATTCAAGATTCTCAGGGGAATCGACAGGGTTGATAGAGACAGGCTGTTTAACACAAGGGGCACACACACTAGGGGACACAGGTGGAAACTGAGTGCCCAAATGAGCCACAGAGATATTAGAAAGAACTTTTTTAGTGTCAGAGTGGTTGACAAATGGAATGCATTAGGAAGCGATGTGGTGGAGGCTGACTCCATACACAGTTTCAAGTGTAGATATGATAGAGCCGATTAGGCTCAGGAAACTGTACACCTGTTGATTGACGGTTGAGAGGCGGGATCAAAGAGCCAGAGCTCAACCCCCGCAAGCACAACTAGGTGAGTACAACTAGGTGAGTACTTAGGTAATTACACACACACATACACAAGGTGCTTAGAAAATGCCAGGAAATTGCAGAGTGATGAGGATGACAAACTTTGGTCAATAAGACAAGACCTCTCAAAGGAAGACAGAGAAAAGTTGAAAATGAACCTCATTGAATCAAAAACGTCTAAATGGGAATAGAAATGAAAACGACAGAAATTATTTTTTCTACAAAGTCTCAGGGACTGGAAAGCTAGTGAAATGGTACATTAAGACAAAACAACAAAATCATTAGTGCAAGGGGGGAGTAAAGAGGAAAGGTAAAGGAAACATGTTCCTGACAATTATATATATCAATATAGATGGAAGTAGATAAAAAACATTGGAGTTGCAAGATATAATTGATATATATAATAAGAACTTTATTGCCTTCACCTCCTTCCCTCATCACAATCGATTTCAGATTGGTACAGGTCGGACTGAAACGTTGTCTTCCCTTCACTTTCTAGTGTGTGGTTTGGTCAACATATAATTCAGCTTAAGGGTCCAGATATTGTCGCATTATCAGAGACGAAACCTGAAGGAAATATTTTAAATGAAGTCATATTCTGAAGGGGCTACTCAGTTTGGAGACGTGACAGGAAAACTAGGAATGGGGTAAAAGTGGCTGTGCAGGTGAAAGAACACCTGAAGGTAAGAGAGTTAACCCTTAACACTTTCGATCGGTAACGACGCAGCATTGCGTCATTTTCGGCGACAAATGGGCGGCGGCTTCGGGAGGGGCTCACACCGGTTCTGGATATTATATGCATATATTCTTGTAGAGAAATTCATTGCAAATACATTGATACCAAAATGAAAGACCTAGGACGTATACCCAATTTAATAGCGCACACTAGGATTTGTTTGCTGTGGGTGGTATGCCTGACTTTTGGACTTTATATTTACATATACTCCTGTAGAGAATTCTATTGCAAACACAATGTTACCAAAATGAAAGACCTAGGACGAAAATTGAGATGTCCAAAGTGAAGAGAGTGTACACATTTTATTGCTCTTGCACGGTTCTGGGTAATACGCTCTTACTTTCTCACTTTCTCGCTGGGGTTTTGGGCTTTATATGCATTTATTCTTGTAGAGAATTCTGTTGCGAACACATTGATACCAAATTGAAAAACCTAGGACGAGAAATGAGATGACAAAGTGGAAACGAGTATTCACTTTTCAGTATTACTTCGCTCTCTAATGTATTGAGAGGCTCCTTGGGGTGGCGCAGCGCTCTCTTTCCAGGCCACTTTCATCAGCTTGGCAGGTGGAGCGTGCTGCGTTTTTTTACTTCATATGCATATGCTCCTGATGGAAATTCTATTGGGAACACAATGATACCAAAATGAAAGCCCTAGGACGGGAATTGAGGTGACAAACGTGAAAAGAGTGTACACATTTTATCGCTCGTGTGCTTCCGGGTAACACGCACTCACTTCCTCTGTTTGTTGTGGATGTTACGCCGGGCTTTTGGACTTTATATGTCTTTAGTCGTGTAGAGAATTCTATTGCGAACACAATGATACCAAATTGAAAAACCTAGGACGAGAATTGAGGTGACAAAGTTGAAAACAGTATACACTTTTCAGAATTACCGCGCGCTCCCGTTAAACGCTGAGGCCCACCCGGGGTAGTGTGGGTCGGGCGCGTGCGGTGCAATAAAGTGTTAAACTGCTAAAGAGCCTTTTTTCCTTCAACACCCACAGGCGCAACAAAAAAAAAAAATCCAAAAAATTCTTTCGTCTTATAAAAAAGTGTTCATTTGTGTTCCCTGATCACAGAAAAATAACAAAAAAATCGTAGGTGGCATATTTTGGGAGCAATAGGGCGAAGAAGTCTGGCAAAAAAGAGGCGTTGACCGAGCAGTCGCCAGACGAGGTCTGTTCTGCCCCAGCTGTCAGGTGGGGGTTGCCACAAAGATATTATTACCTAATTATTTCAATGTCTCTGATTGATTTTTTCCTTTTTTTTCAGTAATATTATTCAATAGTCTGTATTGGGATATATTTATATAATAAAATGTGTGAACCACATTGCTGTACTCAAAATTATTATGTTCATATTAGAGATTCAATAATTATGTTCATAAAACAATAAACAAATAGTTTTGCTGTTATTACACTACTGTCTCCACTCGATCATCCGGACTATATGGGAAGAACCTCCCAGCCGGATTATCACATTTTTCGGATAATGGTACTTTTCTGGGGGGAGCCCCTACGGCTCCCCGGAGCTATCCATGGCTGATATGGATACCCTAACTATTTTGCATCAGTCGATGTGGGTGGAGTTCTAGGCCTACCGGGGACCACGAGCCAGAACCTGGCCCCCTCAGAGAGGCACGGGGAGCAATGGCCCATAGAATTGCACATGTGATTTGGAGCATTCTATATCTGCCATCGACCGGGACAGGCACCCAGAAAGGTAAGCGCCACAAAACAAACCCCTATTCTGGTTAACCACAAAAATTGACAAACGAGTGGACAGAACTCCCCCAGGAAAACGAACTAACAAGCATGACGTCACACGAGCCGCGCCGCATGTCTGCGCAGCTCCCCCCCCCTCCCCGGGAGGGGGAAGGGGGAGCCCCAGACCCCCGCGCCGGCTATCCACACCCCAGTTCCTCGGCTGATGGGATCTTGCACGGTCGTGTGGCTCCAGCTCCGGTCTTGTTTCAGTGCTGTGACTTGTTTTCAGTAATTACCTAAGTGTAATTACCTAAGTGTAGTTACAGGATGAGAGCTATGCTCGTGGTGTCCCGTCTTCCCAGCACTCTTTGTCATATAACGCTTTGAAACTACTGACGGTCTTGGCCTCCACCACCTTCTCACTTAACTTGTTCCAACCGTCTACCACTCTGTTTACAAAACTGAATTTTCGTATATTTCTCCGGCAGCTTTGTTTCGTTAGTTTAAATCTATGACCTCTTGTTCTTGAAGTTCCGGGTCTCAGGAATTCTTCCCTGTCAATTTTATCGATTCCTGTTACTATTTTGAATGTAGTGATCATATCACCTCTTTTTCTTCTATCTTCTAGTTTTTGCATGTTTAATGCCTTTAATCTCTCTTCATAGCTCTTGTCATTCCCCTCAGTTTGGGATGGCCTACTTGAATAGTGCAGTGTCGTAAGTGTACCTTTGTTCCACACAGATGTGAGTTTGATGGTGTATTCTGTAACGGATGTATGGGAGCCACCTTAAAAACTGCTGCAATATTCGGGTCTTTTGGAGGCTGAATAAACTAAGATCAAGGGAAAGCAATTCTTTAGTACTTTCTCGCATCCCTGTATGAGTAAAAAAGCAATTCCTGAAGTAGGAAAGTGTAGCAGTAGGCGTCCTTTGCACAATTGTTTTAATGTGGTCCCTAGGTGACATGTTTCTATAAAAACCACCCCTAGATCCTTTCTTTATCAGAATTCTTTTAAAGATTTTTCACATAAATTTATAGGTTGTCTGGGGTCTATGTTCTCATATTTCCACATTCATTAACATGGCATTTATTAACATGATAAATTCATTTGCCAAGTGTTGCGTCCAAATACTTATTTTATTTTTTTTTTTGGGTGGGGAGTGGGGGTTCCAGGTCTTCTTGAAGGGCATGATAAACATCTAGGGTTTTCTTATCTTCCCTATTATCTTAGCAAACATCAGCAAGAGCAAACATTTTCATATACTTCTGTATTCCCACTGGTAGATCGTTTTATGTAGACAAGAAATTACCGGTGCAAAACTGGAACCCTGAGTACTCCCACTCGTGACAATTCCTCATCGATAACCTGCCTATGAGTGGGGGTCCACTCATTTTATCTGGCAGATTAGAGGATTCAATCACGTGTAAGAATAGATACCATGTCAGCTCTCCAATATTTTCCAGTTCCAGAACAACCTCTTATATGGGTGGAGCTCTGTCGAAAGCCTCTTTTTAGGTCAGATAGATGCATCTACCCAACATCTCTTTCAGGTAAAATCTCTTGTGCCCGCAATCAAGAAACTACAGTACATGTATACACAGGGGATCTGTCCAGATCTTGAAAACCAGACTGTCCTGTTTTGTATTATATCGTATTAATCTCTACAGGTGTGTTCTGACCAACATGTAGTTTTTAATGTATTTATTTCATATTTGACTATTGACACTGTCACTAGAGACAGGCTCTATAATTGAGAGGGGGTCTTCCCTTTCTGCATTCGTGTTAGATTGGAACATATGTTAGCCTCTTTTCCACACATATCGCATGCCTGTGCACACAGGGATGCTACTGGAACAGAATTCAGCTGAAGTGGAATTGGACTGAAAGCTCAGGTGGCACTCTCAAGAGTCAAACCATGGTGAAGTCCATCCTGGCCAACTGCTTGGTTTTACCATAGCTCCTTAGCATATTTTCACTTCGTCTCAAGGGACATCTAGGTGCTCTATGTTGTGCTGTGGAAATCTTATTGTGTCTGTTTCCCTTAAGATTTCATTTTGTAAAAAAACACTTTGGAACTTTTCATTTCTATTTTTTTAGTTTCACACATTTCCTTTTACTATTTAGAATCCTATTCCCCATTTGTAAACCTCTGAATATTATTCCTTTTACTGCAATTTGTTAGTTTTGAATTTCGTATAGAACATAGATGCTGGTTGCTGGTCTTACATTTGTCGCTGCAATCCCTTTTTCAAAATGCTTTTCTGACCTATCTGCCTCCTACATTGCCGTGTAGTTGTTTCTCGCATCTTTGTTATCGCTGGTCAGTTTGGGGTGTTGGACTCATTCCTGTATTGGGTTCCAAACGTTTTTGTGTCTTTTGGGTTCTCTATGCCCTCTGGACAAATTCTATTGATACACATCCTGTTTTCCTAGTTCAGCATCTCTGTTTTGGTATAAATTTTTTTGGCCTTAATGCATGATATTTCACAAAACTGACATACATCTCATTCACTTCCTTGCCTAGCATCAATTCTGTCCAATTAACTCACTAAAAAAATTCACGAAGGTGGCCATAATGTCCTCTCCTGATGTCTGGTTTCTCAACTGCTTCAAACTCTTTATTTTCTTCCAGATTGTACCGCATTGCATACTTTATACCAAAAGATCATGGTCCACTTATCCTAAGGGAGGAAGGACGAAAGTCAAAATCTACTTCCTCCTTCCTCTGTAAATATCAACCTAGAATGGACGGGAGATCCACTTTCCCTCATACCTCGTAGATGTGTTTAACATTGTTGATACAAGAAGTTTCCAGGATGAGGGCTACAAATCTACAGGTCAAAAATCTTCTGTTTTAGGCTTCATATGCTTCACAGTTTATGGATTTCAAGTTGAAGTCACCGACTATCAACAGCCGTGATCTATCGTTATCCGCTCTCGCTAAAATCTCTCTTAATTTGTTATAAGACCTTCTCTATTTACTGTATCTAGCTCCTCCTTTGACCATGTATGCCTTTTTTTTGCTGGTGGTGGACTATATGCAATTATATTATCATTAGTTTTATCATCCTCATGGTCGAGGATCTCTAGTGCTATTATGTCACCTTCTTGTGTATAGGCATTCATATTTCGTTCACCTTTAGGGTGTTCTTTTTAACCAGACAGCAAAAGCCATCGCCTTTCCTAATTTTCTGTCCCGATCTCCAAATTGAGTAGCCCAGTGGGAATATGACCTCATTTAAAATAAACATCTTCAGTTTTGTCTCCGGAGTGCAACAGTGTCTGGTTAATGCAGCTGTGTATTACATCCACTTAACTCCAATATACTTCTCATCTCACTCCGCATTCTTAAGTTGTGTATGCAATCTTCAGGAACTTGTTCGCCTACTCCTTATGCTTCCACTAACTCCTCTCTCTATGATTTGTTGGTTGCCCTTATGTATTCATTTTACGGTCTTTGGTCCTCATGGCTGTGTTAACACTTTGTAGGAAAAAGAATTGATATCTTCAAATATAAAGTTAGTAAGTAGTATGTCTTTCAGTCTGTTCTCATTTAAACGTTTTGCATCGGCAAGTTCAGTTTCCTTCTCGCTCGTCTTCTTTTGAAAGTTCTCGTCTTAATGACCACACCTTCCCATCCTCATCATTTTGCAATTTCTTAGCATTCATTATTGTACATTCCATCTGTTTGGCACCATAAAGGGTGATCCTCACGCGGACGATATTTCCCTTTTACATATCTGCCGGTTGTCCTGTAGTCGCACACATTCTCTGGTAGGAGGACCTTCTACGAGGCAACAAAAGTTATGTCCTACTTTAGGCTTCACGTGACAGCTATTTCTGACCTATATGTTATCTCATTTTCTTTGCAACCAAAAAAGATCAGGGACTTACTCCGAGTCAGTCGTGTGTTTTGCACCAAATTCTGGTTAGGCACTCTTTTCTCACTTCTATCCTAATGTTTGGTTTATCTTGGTTGCTGCAAGTTGTGTTGAACTTCCTATACGGCTTCTCAATTCTTTCTTTCTTGGCCACTTGTGCATAGGTGAGTTGAATATCTTTATTGCACTGTTCTATTCCCGTGTACTTTCCTCCATCTGTGCTGACAATAGCTGTTGCTCCTGTTGAATTTCCTTACCTAACCTATTGTAGTTATTTAAGGTTAAATTTACTTTAACTTCTTCCATAGCTATTTAAGAGTTTATTTTCTTCTCCATGGCTTTGCATAATTTGTTTCCAATGATTCTCTATCTGCGCACGTCTGTTCATATCCTCAAGACATAAAAACTTTGCTATTCAAATGGTCATTACTTTCTTTCAATTTACGAAATATTTCTACATGAGAGTTCACAATAATATCTAAATTTACCAACTTGTTATTTAGACTGCTAATATCAATGCTTTCTTCATTGAATCCTCAAAATCAAAGCTCTGTTTGTTTTTCCACTTGCCATTGGCCATATTGAATGTTGTTCTCTGCACAGTAAACACTATAGGGGCAACATTTTCTCATCCAGTTTTTCACTTCCCTTAGCACAATCCTGTTATCTCACCTATTTTGTTCAAGGAGCTCACTATACATTTAGGTCTCTGGGACACCACTTCACTAATCATCCAACCTGTACTACAATCTTAGGAATGGTGAAATATCCTGGAGCTCCTCTGTATTGCAAAAGTGTTGACCCTGGGGGTTGTCACTTTTTTCCTTTTTTTTCAGTGCTGCTCTTAAGGTGGTCGTGGCCGGGAAGTAGGTATTCTCAGGTAATCAGGCGAGCTGCATGTGCTTAGGGTCACCTTCCCTGAGTGCACTGTAACTTACCGCCCTTGGGGCTGGGGTTATCTTCCACAAGTCACTTGGGTCTACCTCTGTTTGCCTTTCGCTGCTTGGCGTTTGGACGCCGAGTGTTTTTGGGAGTTTTCCTCCTTGTTTACCTTGGGGTAGTGTTTTCAAGTTTTTATAGACTGGTGGGGGGCACAGGGACTGTTAGCTAGTTTTGCACCTATGACAGCGTCCAGCTCGTTCCTTCTGGGTTACGCTTGTCCAACTAGGGTGGTTTTGTTTTTATTTTTGTTTGTGCCTGGTAGGGGGGTCGCCTTGTCCCCATCCACCTTATGTTAGGTTCGGTTTGTGTGGTGGCGCCCCCTGCCTCGCCTCGCGATGGTGGGGACACGTACCCTTGGGTTCAGCTTTAGCAGTTTCCTTGGTAACTTTGGGCGCCAGTTAGCAGTGACCTGCCTGGGATAAACCTTAGCAGACCCAGGCTAGGGGCCCTGGAAAACCCCCGGGGGCTCTCGGGTCAGATTGTGGAGACCCTTGCGTACCCCCTATAGCTTGGTTGCGAGTTGAGGGTTGCTCTGTCCCCTTTGTCTCAGGGTGACTCTTGTTTTGCCTCCATCTGCTGCCTTTGGCGTCGGTGTCACATTCGACCCTGAGTCCTTCGAGCTTTGTTGCTTGTTCGTGACTCCAGTCACCCAGTTGTAGCAGTTTTAGGCTACTGGTAGCAGTATGTGGGCTACTTGTAGCTGTATTTGGCTACTTGTTGCAGTATTGGGCTACTTGTAGCAGATTTGGGCTACTTTTAGCAGTTTTTGGGCTACTTTTAGCAGTTTTTGGGCTACTTTTAGCAGTTTTTGGGCTACTTTTAGCAGTTTTTGGGCTACTTTTAGCAGTTTTGGGCTACTTGTTGCGGTATTGGGCTACTTGTCGCGGTATTGGGCGACTTTTCGCCCTGTTGGGCTACTGTTCTTTCGCGTCATGCGCATGCGCCGTGATTTGTTTGTTATCTTTCCGGTGCCTGTGTGGCCAAAGGTTGTGCTCAGTTTCTCAGGGAGGCTTCGCCATCCGCTCTTATCCCAAGTTCGTGCCCGTGCTTTAGGGGTGTGGGGTGCGCTTCCGATCTCCTAGTTGTGTTTGCGGGGGGTTTTGAGCTCTGCTCTCTGGTCCGCCTATCTACGGTCAATCAAACAGGTTGTACCGCTTCCTGAGCATCTTGGGGCTTTATCATCTGATACACTTGACTCGGTGTAGGAGTCAGCCCCACCCTCATCACAGTTGCCTCATGCTTTTTCCGTTTGTCAACCCGCTGACAAAAAACAGTCTGCAGGGAGTTTGGTGCCGGTTTGTGGCGTTTCCTTGTCCTTGACGCTGACTTTTGGGGTAGGCATGGGTGTACGAGTACGTACTCGTGACTGTGGTCGTAATCGCTCGACGGTGCCTGCTGCGGGCTATTAGCCCATCTTAGGGCTGCTCTGGTTCTGCTTCACTGATTACCTTCCTCGGTTTCCGGGTGTCTGAGGGTGGCTCTTGGCCTTTCGCCGAGGCGGACCCTGCCTGTACTCTGCCCCTCTCCTATGCTTGTTCAACCATGCTTGAGTTCGGGACCCCGCCTCCACCTTGTTCCAAGGTGCAAAGTGGAGGTGCCTGTGTGGGTCGGTTACAGTTCCTTTGTCACGGTTCATTGTTGTGTGCTGCAGGGCGGTTGGGTTTCTCGGCTCTTTCATTACGCCTCTCCCCTGTCGTTGCCCTTTGAGCGGTTTTCTGTGCTTCATGGGCGCTCTCGTCTCTACTCTTGGGGCTGTGTATTTAGATCAGCCCATGTGTTGGGCTGCCCAATGTGTCCCTTCGGTGACTTTTACACTGCACACGTTTCTTATACCGTCCCTGTGGCTCGGTGGGGTACTCGGTTTCCGCCTGTATCCCCTTGTGTTGCGCTCGTGACGATTTATCTATCATTCTCTGTGTCCTCGGGGAGTGTGGGGACGGTTTTTTTTGCTGAGGTTTTGGTATCAGTGCGTCTTGGTGGGTGTTGGTTTGTGGCATATGTTCGGGCCTTCCGTGCTCCTTTTGGGGCAGCCTCCTTCCTTGTCGGTTTTGCGGTGCTGGGCCTGGTTTTTCCAGGTTCTTGG
>WNGS01161423.1:32234-46106 GCA_020271785.1 Procambarus virginalis | reverse complement strand
TTGCCAGATTCCAGAAGAAGGGCAGACACGATGGAAGGGTCAGAGACCAAGGCCTTCATTTCCTCAGGAATGAAAGAGATGGAGGGATCAGAGTTACGCATCTGGCAGGAAGATGGAGGCTTATGGCGGGAAGGGTTACGGTCACAATATAATTCGAGATGTCGGCAACAGCTTCAGCCAGAGACGATGTTGAGGCTGACAGTGACAGGGGTGGACACCATCAGTAAGTGTGAGGGGTTGGAGAAGGGGCCTAGAGGGGAGCATGGAAGGGAAGAGTGTAATTGAATCCCCGAGGGACCAACATTGGTAATGGTAGTGGAGAGAGACGGGGAAGGAGAGGACGGGCCAGAGCATGGAGAAGAGCAGGGACGGGGAGTAGGCAGACACACAGACGTGTGGACGGGGCTGGAGAGTAATGCTCTTGGCAGCAGACTGTAGAGAGCTACGAGAACAAGCTGCTTCAGTCAAGGTCTCTGGTGCGAGGACGTGCCAGCTATTCTTCAGCCGGGGACCAGAAGAAGAGTAGCTTGAGGGCCCTCGACGAGCAGCAAATGTGGCATCAGTGTAGATGCCACAGCTGAAGCTTTCTCTTGAAAACGTAAAACAAGACAACCTTGTCTTGACAAGGTTGTCATTATGCTTTAGATGCAAAATGGACTGCTGCATCTTGTAGTGATACAGGAAGCCAAGAATGTAGGGACTTCACCACTGCAATTAATTCAGCGAACTGGTAAGGGTTTTGCAAGTGGACTTGACAAGTCCGAACTTTATGAAAAACTAGCCAAAAAAGATTGCATTTTTATAAGCCGGAGCACGATGGCCAGACTTCCAATGCGTGGGGAGGAAACATTTTCCCAGAGAGAACACCTGACTTTCCCCAGGACAATAGCGGTTGGGAGAGTTCCAGTGTCAAATGTAATTTTAGTGATAGTGGAGACAACACTCCCACGAGGAGGGCAGGTGAACATGTCCACCTGGGCACATGGAGCACCCTGCCACTCTTACACAGTTAATATCACAATGTCAGTTGTGAAGATCCCAGCTCCCGCCAGAATGATGAGAGCATATATAGGAGAACCATAGTAACCACATTAGTGTTCACCTCAACATTTTTGGTGAGTAAGTGGTACCTAAGTGAGGCGGTGCCCCAGTTGTTGAGACTGGAGCCTGGGCACGAGGGAAGTGTTGTGTGAGGGGACCATCACAGCGCCAGTAGTCGGGACTCGCCCCACCCCGACACCCAAGGTAAAAAGTCAACAGATTTTCCACAGTGGCTTGCCGGTCGTTCGTCAGTTGTGAGGACAAATAATAACAATCAAATTGAATGTTACAACAATGTGAAAGAATCAAAACACTATTATATGTAAAAGCAGGAACTGGACCGGGCTCCACGCTGCAGGGGTCCTCAGCCTCCACCACCACCACTCTCCACCATAAATACGAATTAGAACCGGAGAAACTATTTTGTGTCCGGGTGCACAGTATATAAGCTGGTGAGGGTGGTGTGTACCTTGACCAATCATCATAGTTAGTAAAGACGACGTTAGAGTAGGAACCAGAGAGTGTGTGTCAAGAGTGACGTAAGAGAATAATTCGGGAAACCTTGGATTAATAATCCTTCACACGCCGCAATAATCAGGGCAGAGCAGGTGAATATTTACACAAATATTAACATAACTGCTGGGTTAGGGTCACAATCACCACTCGCCATCGGGAAGAAGATAACAGGTTGGGGGATGGAGGACCTTTAGTCTGTCACTTATCCCTGGACCATGACAGCTGCTTCACCTGCCACACCCTGCTGCCCTCTGCGGCACACATTGCCTTCTAGCACGGAGGTGGTGGTCAGTAATGAGGAGTGGTGCAGAGAACCACCCCACTCATACACTCCTCATACACTCACAACACTACACTCCACTCCTCATACACTCACAATACACTCAAGCGTCTGCAACATATTTTCAGTAATTACAAGCAACAATTCCCAGGTAGACAGTTATATTTCCGCCAGCCAGCAAGTATACTTGCCAGCCAGACACAGTATAACGTGTGTATGGGGCAAGTAACAACACCAACAGACTAACAGACGTTGTCATTCGTGTTCACCAAGCTCGAACACGAAGTGGCTGTAAGTATCTCTGGCAGTTCGGCGTGTAATTACCTAAGTGTAGTTACAGGATGAGAATTGTTACAGGCTCGTGGTGTCCCGTCTTCCCAGTACTCTTTGTCGTATAACGCTTAAACTACTGACGGTCTTGGCCTCCACCACCTTCACACTTAACTTGTTCCAACCGTCTACCACTCTGTTTGCGAAACAAAATTTTATAATTTTTTTGGGGGGCACCTTTGTTTCCTTAGCTTGAATCAGTGTCGTCTTGTTTGTGGAGTTGCTTGTTCCACGAATTCCTCTTTGTCAATTTGGTCGATTCTTGTTAGTATTTTGTAAGTGGTGATCATATCTCCTCTTTTTCTTCTATTTTCTAGCTTTGGCATGTTTAACGTCAGCAGCCTCTCCTCGTAACTCTTGTTTTTCAGTTCCGGAAGTCATTTTGTAGCATGCCACTGCACCTTTTCCAGTTTATTGATGTGCTTCTTGAGATATGGGCACCATACAACTGCTGCATATTCCAGTTTTGGTCTCACAAAAGTCATGAACAGTTTCTTTAGTATTTCACCATCCATATAATTAACATGTTAAAATATTTCTGTATTCCTTCTGGTAGATAGTTTATGTAGACGAACATTACTGGTGCCAGAACTGAACCCTGTGGTACTCCGCTAGTAACACTCCTCCAGTCAGATACATTGTCTCTGATTACCGCCCTCATCTGTCTGTCAGAACATAACACAAATACACACAATAACAAACACACAAATAACATCCTGACAAACCCGCAATAACTCAGTCCTCCCAAAAAACAGCACTGACTCATATTCTCTTCAGAGTGGAGAAGCAGATTAGTGTCATGTGTGATTAGAGTGAAGACTACTCTCCATTGAGGACAAGAGTGCCTCCTGTCTTGTGGTCAGAGGCTGGACGAGTCAAGGCCAAGCATTTAATCCAAGCATCGAATCTAATCTGTTTTTCATCTAAGTTTGTACTCCCCCGCCCGACACAGTGGGGGAGGCTGCATCTCAGATGGCGGCAGTAATCCTCTTAGCAGAGTTATGTTGGCATGTTGCTTCCTCATAGTAGACACGTGTGTGTGTGTGTGTGTGTGTGTGTGTGTGTGGTGTGTGTGTGTGTGTGTGTGTGTGTGTGTGTGTGTGTGTGTGTGTGTGTGTGTGTGTGTTGTACTCACCTATTTGTGCTTGCGGGGGTTGAGCTTTGACTCTTTGGTCCCGCCTCTCAACTGTCAATCAACTGGTGCCTGAGCCTACTGGGCTCTATCATATCAACACTTGAAACTGTGTATGGAGTCAGCCTCCACATCACTGCCTAAAGCATTCCATCCGTTAACTACTCTGATACTGAAAAAGTTCCTTCTAACGTCTCTGTGGCTCATGTGGGTGCTCAGTTTCACCTGTGTCCCCTTGTTCGCATCCCCCAGTGTTGAATAGTTTGTCCTTGTTTACCCGGTCGATTCCTCTGAAGATTTTGTAGGTTGTGATCATGTTTCCCCTTACTCTTCTGTCTTCCAGTGTCGTAAGGTGCATTTCCCGCAGCCTTTCCTCGTAACTCATGCCTCCTAGTTCTGGGACTAGTCTAGTGGCATACCTTTGGACTTTTTCCAGCTTCGTCTTGTGCTTGACAAGGTACGGGCTCCATGCTGGGGCCGCATACTCCAGGATTGGTCTTACATATGTGGTGTACAAGATTTTGAATGATTCTTTACACAGGTTCCTGAACGCTGTTCTGATGTTAGCCAGCCTCGCATATGCCGCAGACGTTATTCTTTTTATGTGGGCTTCAGGAGACAGGTTTGGTGTGATATCAACTCCTAGATCTTTCTCTCTGTCCGTTTCATTAAGTACTTCATCTCCTATTCTGTATCCTGTGTCTGGCCTCCTGTTTCCACTGCCTAGTTTCATTACTTTGCATTTACTCGGGTTGAACTTCAACAGCCATTTGTTGGACCATTCACTCAGTCTGTCTAGGTCATCTTGTAGCCTCCTACTATCGTCCTCAGTTTCAATCCTCCTCATAATTTTTGCATCGTCGGCAAACATTGAGAGAAACGATTCTATACCCTCTGGGAGATCATTTACATATATCAGAAACAGTATAGGTCCAAGGACTGACCCTGCGGGACTCCACTCGTAACGTCTCGCCAATCTGAGACCTCACCCCTCACACTGACTCGTTGTCTCCTGTTGCTTAGGTACTCCTGTATCCACCGAGTACCTTCCTTTTCATTCCAGCCTGCATCTCCAGCTTTTTCACTAGCCTCTTGTGTGGCACTGTATCAAAGGCTTTCTGACAATCCAAAATATGCAGTCTGCCCACCCTTCTCTTTCTTGCCTTAATTTTGTTGCCTGGTCGTAGAATTCAAGTAACCCTCTGAGGCAGGACCTGCCATCCCTGAATCCATGTTGGTGCTGTGTTACAAAGTTCTTTCGCTCCAGGTGTCCACTAGCTTTCTTCGCGCAATCTTCTCTCTTCTTCGCTGGTTTAAAAAGTTTTTTGTTGCCACCTTCAGTAGTTTAGCTCTCCATGTTTCCTCTCCTCGTTGCGGAGGAGAGGATCCAAACGTTCCTTGTTCTCCCAGTTTATCCTTTGATGATTGAAGTCCCCCACAATGAGCAGATGGGATCGATTTCTACAGGCAGCAGAGGCTGCCCTCTCAATTATATTGTTAACTGCCATGTTGTTTCTGTCATACTCTTGCCTAGGTCTTCTGTCGTTTGGTGAAGGGTTATATATCACTGATACTACTACTCTTGGTCCTCCCAATGTTATGGTGCCTGTTATGTAGTCTCTGAATCCCTCACAGCCCGGGATGACCATCTCCTTGAAACTCCATTCCTTTTCTCATATGTGTTTGTGTGTGTGTGTGTGTGTGTGTGTGTGTGTGTGTGTGTGTGTGTGTGTGTGTGTGTGTGTGTGTGGTGGTGTGTGTGTGTGTGTGTGGTGCGCGCGCGCGTGTGTGCGTAGTGTATATTCACCTAGTTGTCCTTGTGGGGGTTAAGCTCTGCTCTTTCGGCCGGCCCGCCTCTCAACTGTCAATCAACTGTTTTTCTACTACTACTTTTTTTTCCCGCACCACACACACACCCTAGGAAGCAGCCCGTAACAGCTGACTAACTCCCAGGTACCTATTTACTGCTAGGTAACAGGGCATAGGGTGAAAGAAACTCTGCCATTGTTTCTCGCCATCGTCCGGGATGGACTCGGAACCACAAGGATCACGTGTCCAGCGTGCTGTCAGCTCGGCCGANTCAACCCGGCCTCTTAAAAATGACGTCGCTTTTGGCCGTTTGCCCGGATGGCCGAAAGTCGACGTAATTTGAAATGAAAATAAATTTGGGATTTTTTTTTTCAACAACAGTAATTTAAGGGTCCTCTGATAGGTTAGGTGGGCAGGAAATTCTCATAAAGTTTCAAAACGTTATGAAAACCGTTAATTGAAAGTTTCCTCTCCTAACCTTTCCGAGTAAGTCGAACGACCTAAACAGAAAACGGGAGAGTACGTCACTTTCGTGAGACGATTTCATTTCAATTACGTCTACTGTTGGCCATAGCGCGCATACGAACCAAAAGCGACGTTATTTTTAAGAGGATGGGTTGAGAATAGACGCTTGACCTATCCTGACACCGGGCCGTGACTCACACAATACGTGTCCACTTGCGAGATCCGTACCTCTTATCTCTCTATCCACCTATCCACCGCTGCCCACTGGATGGGGGGCGGTGTGCAGGACAAACATATCACTTGTGACACTAGCTCTCCACATATGTCAGTTGCTTAATTTAGAAACTGTACTTGTGGTCGGTCTCGAACCCATTGTTGATGTGACGACTTATACTGAATTTTGTAACTAGCTCATCAAGATTGTAACTTGCTTAGCTAAATGAATTGTAGGGTTCAGTCCCTGAGCCCATATGCGCCTCTGTAACCCTTTCCACTACCCCCCACAAGATGGGTATGGGGTGCACTATAAATGACCTAAACTAACTAACTAAACTAACTTATCTCTCTGAAGGCGGGTATTTAGTAAACAGTTTACGAGCTACAATTGGCGTCGTAGTGCTCGTAGGAGCTCGTAGTGTTTAATAAATACATATTAAGTCGCCATGATCGAGGTGAGGTGCTCCCAGGTCTCACGAGTGGAGATGCGAGTGCTTCGTCAATCTTGGCTCTGGACTGGATAAGTTTAGAGTCAGGAAAGACCTGGAGCCAGATTCACGAAGCAGTTACGCAAGCACTTACGAACCTGTACATCTTTCCTCAATCTTTGGCGGCTTTGTTTACAATTATTCAACAGTTAATGAGCTCCGAAGCATCAGGAGGCTGTCTATAACAATAACAGTTGATTGGGATGTTTTCATGCTTGTAAACTGCTTAATAAATGTAACCAAAGGCGTCAAAGGTCGAGGAAAGATGTACACGTTCGTAAGTACTTCCGCAACTGCTTGGTGACTCTAGCTTCAGATTTGTAAACAGGTTGTTCATTTACGAAGGAAATCACCGGGTAACATAACAGACGTGGGATCACTGGACTGTTTCAAGCGTAGGCTAGACTTACATATTGCTGAGTTTAGGTGGATATAAATTGGAGCTGCCTCGTATGGGCAGCTGCCTCTTATGGGCAGCTGCCTCGACAGAATGTGAAAAGGCCTTCTGGGATGAATTTGTATGTTCTTAAGAAACAGCAAAGACATGATAACGACGTATAAGATACCCAGGGAATCGATAAAGAATCGGGCACACAATGGAGCCCCCCAGAGCTATAAGAATGCATTCAGCGAACTGTAAGAATGGTCAGCAGGCAGCAAGAACAGCTCAACACAGTTATACAAGGAAACGGAATAAGACTCAAAATATACATTTGTTCATTTATGATGCACCCCATACCAGAGGGAAGAGAATAGTTGGTTTAAACGACTAAAACCTTTAAATGTGGGGCTCAAGAGCTAGAGGCTGACTCCACAAGAACACCCATAAAAAGCTATAGTGTATTTAACATGAGTCATGGTGTACCCAACCAACCCAAACAACCTGCCCAACCAATCCAGGTGATGCACAGGAAATCTAAGAATTATTGCACGAGAATTGTGACAAATACGTCGCGCTATTAAAAGACTGGTCGATTCCGTACAAAATGCGACGTATTTTATAACATTGAATTTCAGACATCACACACATGCTTCAGTGTAAATGATGTAAATGACTTCAGTATACAGTGTGGGTTTACCCCCCCCCCCCCCTTCCCCCTGGTGCTCGTGTAAATGCAAATGACAATTTCACGTTGCCAAAACATCAACACGCAACACGCAATGTTCCATACAGAAGCCACACAATGCCCCGCTCGGTTAATGTAAACATATCATCACCGCAGTACGCATATTTTATGTGTTTTTCCATACCAACATAAATTTCTGTCGTGCCATTCCTGTCCTGTCGTGCCATTCCTGTTCTGTCGTGCCATTCCTGTCCTGTCGTGCCATTCCTGTCCTGTCGTGCCATTCCTGTCCTGTCGTGCCATTCCTGTCCTGTCGTGCCATTCCTGTCCTGTCGTGCCATTCCTGTCGTGCCATTCCTGTCCTGTCGTGCCATTCCTGTCCTGTCGTGCCATTCCTGTCCTGTCGTGCCATTCCTGTCGTGCCACTCCTGTCCTGTCGTGCCATTCCTGTCCTGTCGTGCCATTCCTGTCGTGCCATTCCTGTCCTGTCGTGCCATTCCTGTCCTGTCGTGCCATTCCTGTCCTGTCGTGCCATTCCTGTCCTGTCGTGCCATTCCTGTCGTGCCATTCCTGTCCTGTCGTGCCATTCCTGTCGTGCCATTCCTGTCCTGTCGTGCCATTCCTGTCCTGTCGTGCCATTCCTGTCGTGCCATTCCTGTCCTGTCGTGCCATTCCTGTCCTGTCGTGCCATTCCTGTCGTGCCATTCCTGTTCTGTCGTGCCATTCCTGTCCTGTCGTGCCATTCCTGTTCTGTCGTGCCATTCCTGTCCTGTCGTGCCATTCCTGTCCTGTCGTGCCATTCCTGTTCTGTCGTGCCATTCCTGTCCTGTCGTGCCATTCCTGTTCTGTCGTGCCATTCCTGTTCTGTCGTGCCATTCCTGTTCTGTCGTGCCATTCCTGTCCTGTCGTGCCATTCCTGTCCTGTCGTGCCATTCCGGTCCTGTCGTGCCATTCCTGTTCTGTCGTGCCATTCCTGTCCTGTCGTGCCATTCCTGTTCTGTCGTGCCATTCCTGTCCTGTCGTGCCATTCCTGTTCTGTCGTGCCATTCCTGTTCTGTCGTGCCATTCCTGTCGTGCCATTCCTGTTCTGTCGTGCCATTCCTGTCCTGTCGTGCCATTCCTGTTCTGTCGTGCCATTCCTGTCCTGTCGTGCCATTCCTGTTCTGTCGTGCCATTCTTGTCCTGTCGTGCCATTCCTGTCGTGCCATTCCTGTTCTGTCGTGCCATTCCTGTCGTGCCATTCCTGTTCTGTCGTGCCATTCCTGTCCTGTCGTGCCATTCCTGTCGTGCCATTCCTGTCCTGTCGTGCCATTCCTGTCCTGTCGTGCCATTCCTGTCCTGTCGTGCCATTCCTGTTCTGTCGTGCCATTCCTGTCGTGCCATTCCTGTCCTGTCGTGCCATTCCTGTCCTGTCGTGCCATTCCTGTCCTGTCGTGTCATTCCTGTCGTGCCATTCCTGTCCTGTCGTGCCATTCCTGTCCTTTTGTGCCATTCCTGTCCTGTCGTGCCATTCCTGTCGTGCCATTCCTGTCCTGTCGTGCCATTCCTGTCGTGCCATTCCTGTCCTGTCGTGCCATTTCTGTCCTGTCGTGCCATTCCTGTCGTGCCATTCCTGTTCTGTCGTGCCATTCCTGTCCTGTCGTGCCATTCCTGTTCTGTCGTGCCATTCCTGTTCTGTCGTGCCATTCCTGTCGTGCCATTCCTGTCCTGTCGTGCCATTCCTGTTCTGTCGTGCCATTCCTGTCCTGTCGTGCCATTCCTGTTCTGTCGTGCCATTCCTGTCGTGCCATTCCTGTCGTGCCATTCCTGTCCTGTCGTGCCATTCCTGTTCTGTCGTGCCATTCCTGTCGTGCCATTCCTGTCGTGCCATTCCTGTCCTGTCGTGCCATTCCTGTCCTGTCGTGCCATTCCTGTTCTGTCGTGCCATTCCTGTTCTGTCGTGCCATTCCTGTCCTGTCGTGCCATTCCTGTTCTGTCGTGCCATTCCTGTCCTGTCGTGCCATTCCTGTTCTGTCGTGCCATTCCTGTCGTGCCATTCCTGTCGTGCCATTCCTGTCGTGCCATTCCTGTTCTGTCGTGCCATTCCTGTCCTGTCGTGCCATTCCTGTCGTGCCATTCCTGTCGTGCCATTCCTGTCGTGCCATTCCTGTTCTGTCCTGCCATTCCTGTCCTGTCGTGCCATTCCTGTTCTGTCGTGCCATTCCTGTTCTGTCGTGCCATTCCTGTCCTGTCGTGCCATTCCTGTTCTGTCGTGCCATTCCTGTCCTGTCGTGCCATTCCTGTTCTGTCGTGCCATTCCTGTCCTGTCGTGCCATTCCTGTTCTGTCGTGCCATTCCTGTTCTGTCGTGCCATTCCTGTCCTGTCGTTCCATTCCTGTTCTGTCGTGCCATTCCTGTTCTGTCGTGCCATTCCTGTCCTGTCGTGCCATTCCTCTCCTGTCGTGCCATTCCTGTTCTGTCGTGCCATTCCTGTCCTGTCGTGCCATTCCTGTTCTGTCGTGCCATTCCTGTTCTGTCGTGCCATTCCTGTCCTGTCGTGCCATTCCTGTCCTGTCGTGCCATTCCTGTTCTGTCGTGCCATTCCTGTCCTGTCGTGCCATTCCTGTCCTGTCGTGCCATTCCTGTCCTGTCGTGCCATTCCTGTTCTGTCGTGCCATTCCTGTCCTGTCGTGCCATTCCTGTTCTGTCGTGCCATTCCTGTCCTGTCGTGCCATTCCTGTTCTGTCGTGCCATTCCTGTTCTGTCGTGCCATTCCTGTTCTGTCGTGCCATTCCTGTCCTGTCGTGCCATTCCTGTTCTGTCATGCCATTCCTGTCCTGTCGTGCCATTCCTGTTCTGTCGTGCCATTCCTGTTCTGTCGTGCCATTCCTGTTCTGTCGTGCCATTCCTGTCCTGTCGTGCCATTCTGTTCTGTCGTGCCATTCCTGTCCTGTCGTGCCATTCCTGTCCTGTCGTGCCATTCCTGTTCTGTCGTGCCATTCCTGTTCTGTCGTGCCATTCCTGTTCTGTCGTGCCATTCCTGTCCTGTCGTGCCATTCCTGTTCTGTCGTGCCATTCCTGTCCTGTCGTGCCATTCCTGTCCTGTCGTGCCATTCCTGTTCTGTCGTGCCATTCCTGTTCTGTCGTGCCATTCCTGTTCTGTCGTGCCATTCCTGTCCTGTCGTGCCATTCCTGTTCTGTCGTGCCATTCCTGTCCTGTCGTGCCATTCCTGTCCTGTCGTGCCATTCCTGTTCTGTCGTGCCATTCCTGTTCTGTCGTGCCATTCCTGTTCTGTCGTGCCATTCCTGTTCTGTCGTGCCATTCCTGTCCTGTCGTGCCATTCCTGTTCTGTCGTGCCATTCCTGTCCTGTCGTGCCATTCCTGTTTTGTCGTGCCATTCCTGTCCTGTCGTGCCATTCCTGTCGTGCCATTCCTGTCGTGCCATTCCTGTTCTGTCGTGCCATTCCTGTCCTGTCGTGCCATTCCTGTCCTGTCGTGCCATTCCTGTTCTGTCGTGCCATTCCTGTCGTGCCATTCCTGTCCTGTCGTGCCATTCCTGTTCTGTCGTGCCATTCCTGTCGTGCCATTCCTGTCCTGTCATGCCATTCCTGTCCTGTCGTGCCATTCCTGTCCTGTCGTGCCATTCCTGTCGTGCCATTCCTGTTCTGTCGTGCCATTCCTGTCGTGCCATTCCTGTTCTGTCGTGCCATTCCTGTCGTGCCATTCCTGTCCTGTCGTGCCATTCCTGTCGTGCCATTCCTGTCGTGCCATTCCTGTTCTGTCGTGCCATTCCTGTTCTGTCGTGCCATTCCTGTTCTGTCGTGCCATTCCTGTCCTGTCGTGCCATTCCTGTCGTGCCATTCCTGTCCTGTCGTGCCATTCCTGTCCTGTCGTGCCATTCCTGTCCTGTCGTGCCATTCCTGTCCTGTCGTGCCATTCCTGTCGTGCCATTCCTGTCGTGCCATTCCTGTCCTGTCGTGCCATTCCTGTCGTGCCATTCCTGTCCTGTCGTGCCATTCCTGTCTTGTCGTGCCATTCCTGTCCTGTCGTGCCATTCCTGTCCTGTCGTGTCATTCCTGTTCTGTCGTGCCATTCCTGTCCTGTCGTGCCATTCCTGTCCTGTCGTGCCATTCCTGTCGTGCCATTCCTGTCGTGCCATTCCTGTCGTGCCATTCCTGACCTGTCGTGCCATTCCTGTCCTGTCGTGCCATTCCTGTCCTGTCGTGCCATTCCTGTCCTGTCGTGCCATTCCTGTCCTGTCGTGCCATTCCTGTTCTGTCGTGCCATTCCTGTCCTGTCGTGCCATTCCTGTCCTGTCGTGCCATTCCTGTCGTGCCATTCATGTCCTGTCGTGCCATTCCTGTCCTGTCGTGCCATTCCTGTCCTGTCGTGCCATTCCTGTCCTGTCGTGCCATTCCTGTCCTGTCGTGCCATTCCTGACCTGTCGTGCCATTCCTGTCCTGTCGTGCCATTCCTGTCCTGTCGTGCCATTCCTGTCCTGTCGTGCCATTCCTGTCGTGCCATTCCTGTCGTGCCATTCCTGTCCTGTCGTGCCATTCCTGTTCTGTCGTGCCATTCCTGTTCTGTCGTGCCATTCCTGTCCTGTCGTGCCATTCCTGTCCTGTCGTGCCATTCCTGTCCTGTCGTGCCATTCCTGTCCTGTCGTGCCATTCCTGTCCTGTCGTGCCATTCCTGTCCTGTCGTGCCATTCCTGACCTGTCGTGCCATTCCTGTCCTGTCGTGCCATTCCTGTCCTGTCGTGCCATTCCTGTCCTGTCGTGCCATTCCTGTCGTGCCACTCCTGTCGTGCCATTCCTGTCGTGCCATTCCTGTCCTGTCGTGCCATTCCTGTCGTGCCATTCCTGTCCTGTCGTGCCATTCCTGTCGTGCCATTCCTGTCCTGTCGTGCCATTCCTTTCCTGTCGTGCCATTCCTGTCCTGTCGTGCCATTCCTGTTCTGTCGTGCCATTCCTGTCGTGCCATTCCTGTCCTGTCGTGCCATTCCTGTTCTGTCGTGCCATTCCTGTCGTGCCATTCCTGTCCTGTCGTGCCATTCCTGTCCTGTCGTGCCATTCCTGTCGTGCCATTCCTGTCCTGTCGTGCCATTCCTGTCGTGCCATTCCTGTCCTGTCGTGCCATTCCTGTTCTGTCGTGCCATTCCTGTCGTGCCATTCCTGTCCTGTCGTGCCATTCCTGTCCTGTCGTGCCATTCCTGTTCTGTCGTGCCATTCCTGTTCTGTCGTGCCATTCCTGTCCTGTCGTGCCATTCCTGTCGTGCCATTCCTGTCCTGTCGTGCCATTCCTGTCCTGTCGTGCCATTCCTGTTCTGTCGTGCCATTCCTGTCGTGCCATTCCTGTCCTGTCGTGCCATTCCTGTCCTGTCGTGCCATTCCTGTTCTGTCGTGCCATTCCTGTCCTGTCGTGCCATTCCTGTCCTGTCGTGCCATTCCTGTCGTGCCATTCCTGTCCTGTCGTGCCATTCCTGTCCTGTCGTGCCATTCCTGTCCTGTCGTGCCATTCCTGTCCTGTCGTGCCATTCCTGTCCTGTCGTGCCATTCCTGTCCTGTCGTGCCATTCCTGTCCTGTCGTGCCATTCCTGTCCTGTCGTGCCATTCCTGTCGTGCCATTCCTGTCCTGTCGTGCCATTCCTGTCCTGTCGTGCCATTCCTGTCGTGCCATTCCTGTCCTGTCGTGCCATTCCTGTCCTGTCGTGCCATTCCTGTCGTGCCATTCCTGTCCTGTCGTGTCATTCCTGTCGTGCCATTCCTGTCCTGTCGTGCCATTCCTGTCGTGCCATTCCTGTCCTGTCGTGCCATTCCTGTCGTGCCATTCCTGTCCTGTCGTGCCATTCCTGTCCTGTCGTGCCATTCCTGTCGTGCCATTCCTGTCCTGTCGTGCCATTCCTGTTCTGTCGTGCCATTCCTGTTCTGTCGTGCATTCCTGTCGTGCCATTCCTGTCCTGTCGTGCCATTCCTGTCCTGTCGTGCCATTCCTGTCGTGCCATTCCTGTTCTGTCGTGCCATTCCTGTTCTGTCGTGCCATTCCTGTTCTGTCGTGCCATTCCTGTCGTGCCATTCCTGTCCTGTCGTGCCATTCCTGTCGTGCCATTCCTGTCCTGTCGTGCCATTCCTGTCCTGTCGTGCCATTCCTGTCCTGTCGTGCCATTCCTGTTCTGTCGTGCCATTCCTGTTCTGTCGTGCCATTCCTGTCCTGTCGTGCCATTCCTGTCGTGCCATTCCTGTCCTGTCGTGCCATTCCTGTCGTGCCATTCCTGTCCTGTCGTGCCATTCCTGTTCTGTCGTGCCATTCCTGTCCTGTCGTGCCATTCCTGTTCTGTCGTGCCATTCCTGTCGTGCCATTCCTGTCCTGTCGTGCCATTCCTGTTCTGTCGTGCCATTCCTGTCGTGCCATTCCTGTCGTGCCATTCCTGTTCTGTCGTGCCATTCCTGTTCTGTCGTGCCATTCCTGTCCTGTCGTGCCATTCCTGTTCTGTCGTGCCATTCCTGTCGTGCCATTCCTGTCGTGCCATTCCTGTCGTGCCATTCCTG
>WNGS01161423.1:20488-31526 GCA_020271785.1 Procambarus virginalis | reverse complement strand
TTCCTGTCGTGCCATTCCTGTCGTGCCATTCCTGTCCTGTCGTGCCATTCCTGTCGTGCCATTCCTGTTCTGTCGTGCCATTCCTGTCCTGTCGTGCCATTCCTGTCGTGCCATTCCTGTCCTGTCGTGCCATTCCTGTCCTGTCGTGCCATTCCTGTCGTGCCATTCCTGTTCTGTCGTGCCATTCCTGTCGTGCCATTCCTGTTCTGTCGTGCCATTCCTGTCCTGTCGTGCCATTCCTGTTCTGTCGTGCCATTCCTGTCGTGCCATTCCTGTCGTGCCATTCCTGTCCTGTCGTGCCATTCCTGTCGTGCCATTCCTGTCCTGTCGTGCCATTCCTGTCCTGTCGTGCCATTCCTGTCCTGTCGTGCCATTCCTGTCCTGTCGTGCCATTCCTGTCGTGCCATTCCTGTTCTGTCGTGCCATTCCTGTCCTGTCGTGCCATTCCTGTCCTGTCGTGCCATTCCTGTTCTGTCGTGCCATTCCTGCTGTCGTGCCATTCCTGTCCTGTCGTGCCATTCCTGTCCTGTCGTGCCATTCCTGTCCTGTCGTGCCATTCCTGTCCTGTCGTGCCATTCCTGTCGTGCCATTCCTGTCCTGTCGTGCCATTCCTGTCCTGTCGTGCCATTCCTGTCCTGTCGTGCCATTCCTGTTCTGTCGTGCCATTCCTGTTCTGTCGTGCCATTCCTGTTCTGTCGTGCCATTCCTGTCCTGTCGTGCCATTCCTGTCCTGTCGTGCCATTCCTGTCCTGTCGTGCCATTCCTGTCCTGTCGTGCCATTCCTGTCCTGTCGTGCCATTCCTGTTCTGTCGTGCCATTCCTGTTCTGTCGTGCCATTCCTGTTTTGTCGTGCCATTCCTGTCGTGCCATTCCTGTCCTGTCGTGCCATTCCTGTCGTGCCATTCCTGTCCTGTCGTGCCATTCCTGTCGTGCCATTCCTGTCCTGTCGTGCCATTCCTGTCGTGCCATTCCTGTCCTGTCGTGCCATTCCTTTCCTGTCGTGCCATTCCTGTCCTGTCGTGCCATTCCTGTTCTGTCGTGCCATTCCTGTCGTGCCATTCCTGTCCTGTCGTGCCATTCCTGTTCTGTCGTGCCATTCCTGTCGTGCCATTCCTGTCCTGTCGTGCCATTCCTGTCCTGTCGTGCCATTCCTGTCGTGCCATTCCTGTCCTGTCGTGCCATTCCTGTCGTGCCATTCCTGTCCTGTCGTGCCATTCCTGTTCTGTCGTGCCATTCCTGTCGTGCCATTCCTGTCCTGTCGTGCCATTCCTGTCCTGTCGTGCCATTCCTGTTCTGTCGTGCCATTCCTGTCCTGTCGTGCCATTCCTGTCCTGTCGTGCCATTCCTGTCGTGCCATTCCTGTCCTGTCGTGCCATTCCTGTCCTGTCGTGCCATTCCTGTTCTGTCGTGCCATTCCTGTCGTGCCATTCCTGTCCTGTCGTGCCATTCCTGTCCTGTCGTGCCATTCCTTTCTGTCGTGCCATTCCTGTCCTGTCGTGCCATTCCTGTCCTGTCGTGCCATTCCTGTCGTGCCATTCCTGTCCTGTCGTGCCATTCCTGTCCTGTCGTGCCATTCCTGTCCTGTCGTGCCATTCCTGTCCTGTCGTGCCATTCTGTCCTGTCGTGCCATTCCTGTCCTGTCGTGCCATTCCTGTCCTGTCGTGCCATTCCTGTCCTGTCGTGCCATTCCTGTCGTGCCATTCCTGTCCTGTCGTGCCATTCCTGTCCTGTCGTGCCATTCCTGTCGTGCCATTCCTGTCCTGTCGTGCCATTCCTGTCCTGTCGTGCCATTCCTGTCGTGCCATTCCTGTCCTGTCGTGTCATTCCTGTCGTGCCATTCCTGTCCTGTCGTGCCATTCCTGTCGTGCCATTCCTGTCCTGTCGTGCCATTCCTGTCGTGCCATTCCTGTCCTGTCGTGCCATTCCTGTCCTGTCGTGCCATTCCTGTCGTGCCATTCCTGTCCTGTCGTGCCATTCCTGTTCTGTCGTGCCATTCCTGTCTGTCGTGCAATTCCTGTCGTGCCATTCCTGTCCTGTCGTGCCATTCCTGTCCTGTCGTNTTCCTCTCCCCTTCCCACTGACGTTTTCCTCGATCTCATTAGACTCGGTGTTGATCTAATTCTTTCTCTTTTAACGGTAAATATTACACTCAAACTTTCGGTGTCGCTATGGGTTCCCCTCTCTCCCCTGTTCTTGCTAATTTCTACATGGAATACTTCGAAACTGTTCTTCTTCCTTCTATTGATACTCGTCCCTCTCTCTGGCTTCGCTATGTTGATGACATTTTTGCTTTATGGCCTCATGACCTTAATCTTTTCCAGCCTTTCCTCGCCTCTCTTAACAATCTGGCTCCTTCTATCCATTTCAAAGTTGAGTGGGAATCTAATTCCCTCCTTCCTTTTCTTGACGTTCATGTTCACAGCTCTGTGTCTGGGTTCTCTTTCTCTGTCTACCGTAAACCCATGCATAGTGGCATGTACATTCACTTCTTTTCCTACCATCCTCCTTCTGTTAAGAAAATGTCCTCGTCTCTCTCTTCCTCCGCGCTCTACGCATCAGCGACCCTCAGTTTCTTGATTCTGAAATTTCCTTTATCTACAAATCATTCTCTCGCCTTGGTTATCCTTTGCATTTCATCAACTCTGCCTACTCTCAAGCTAAACGAAATTTCTTTCATCCTAAACCAGCTTCCAACACTAGTAGCACTGTACTATGCCTTCCCTTCATATCTGAACTCAAAACTTTTACCAATACCTTTCGTCCTCTTGACATTAAACTCGCCTTTCGACAAACTAACACACTTCGTAGCAATCTAGTTCACACTGCTCCTCCTGCTTCAAATGCTGCTGGTGTCTACTCTATTTCCTGTTCATCTTGTCCTCTCCAGTACTTTGGCGAAACTGGCCGTACACTGAATGACAGACTTAAAGAACACAAGAGAAGTGTTAAGTCTGCAGACACTAACAATGCTCTCTTCTGCCATGTGAGGGATTCTAATCATCCCATTGATTGGTCTTCCTCCAAAATAATCTTTCCTGCCTCTACTCTTCACAGACGCCGTCTTGTAGAATCGGCTCTTATACACCAAGTACCCAACATGAACATGAGTCCTGGCTTTGTTGCTGTGGACTCTTCCCTTTCACAGTACATACTCAAATGCTCTAATCTTTCTAACAAACGTGACTTAACATAAGCTTTCCTCTTCCATTTATCTTTCTTTCTCTTTCCTTTTCTTTCTCTCTTCTCCTACGCTCCCTTGCTATCCTCTTCTTATTCCTATTACTTTTCCTTCGGTGGTTATAATGGGAGCTGCCTCGTATGGGCCAATAGGCCTTCTGCAGTTCTCATTATTACTACTATTCTCTACACCTTACTTTCCTCCTCACCTCTCTCTTGCCTATTTATTACCCGTTCTCTACCTCCTCATCACAAGCGACTTGAGAATGGTCCAGGACGGACCGAAACGTCGTCGTCCCTTCAACTTCTAGTGTGTGGTCTGGTCAACATACTTCAGCCACGTTATTGTGACTCATCGCCTGCAATATATATATATGTGGTATACAATAATTCAGAACCTTGTATACCACATATGTCAGACCACTCCTAGAGTATGCAGCTCCAGCATGGAGTTCATATCTCGTCAAGCATAAGACTAAACAGGAGAAGGTTCAAAGGTTTGCTACCAGACTAGTACCCGAACTGAGGGTTATGAATTACGGGGAGAGACTACGAGAATTAAACCTCACGCTACTGTAATACAGAAGTTAGAGGCGGGATATGATCACCACATACAAGATTCTAAAAGGAGTTGATTGGGAATTATTTAACACAAGGGGCACAAGCACTAGGGTACACAGGTGCAAATTGAGTGCCCAAATGAGCCATAGAGACATTAGACAGAATTTGTTTAGTGTCAGAGTAGTTGACAAATGGAATGCATTAGGAAGTGATGTGGTGGAGGCTGACTCCATACAAAGTTTCAAATGTAGATATCATAGAGCCCAGTAGGCTCAGGAACCTGTACACCTGTTGATTGACAGTTGAGAGGCGGGACCAAAGAGCCAGAGCTCAACCCCCGCAAGCACAACTAAGTGAGTACAACTAGGTGAGTACACACACACACACACTGGGGCGTAGTGTGGATGGCCTCATTGTCACTCATTACTTCCTCCCCCTCGCCTCATAACCCACCAGTCTCCTCTCCCCACCACTACCCAGCAGCAGCAGCAGTAGTAGCAACACCATACCACACGTATCATGGGGAATCATGGGGCATCATGGGGCATCATGGGGCATTATGGGGCATCATGGGGTACCACACACAACTGCTGGTCATAGCCTCACTACCAACACCAAAAACCTTCCTCTTGGGCATAGTCTTACACGTGACAACATTCTCACAACTCTACAGCATCGCTACTCTTTAACAAAACCTAACTCGACCCAACCCAGCCCATCCTAACTTAATCTAACCTAACCCATCCCATCCTAACTTAATCTAACCTAACCCAGCCCATCCTAACTTAATCTAACCTAACCCAACCCGTCCTAACTTAATCTAACCTAACCTAACCCATCCTAACTTAATCTAACCTAACCCAACCCATCCTAACTTAATCTAACCTAACCTAACCCATCCTAACTTAAACTAACCTAACCCAACCCATCCTAACTTAATCTAACCCAACCCAACCCATCCTAACTTAATCTAACCAAACCTAACCCATCCTAACTTAATCTAACCTAACCCAACCCATCCTAACTTAATCTAACCCAACCCAACCCGTCCTAACTTAATCTAACCAAACCTAACCCATCCTAACTTAATCTAACCTAACCCAACCCATCCTAACTTAATCTAACCTAACCCAACCCATCCTAACTTAATCTAACCTAACTCAACCCATCCTAACTTAATCTAACCAAACCTAACCCATCCTAACTTAATCTAACCTAACCCAACCCATCCTAACTTAATCTAACCTAACCCAACCCATCCTAACTTAATCTAACCTAACCCACCCCATCCTAACTTAATCTAACCTAACCCAACCCATCCTAACTTAATCTAACCTACTCCAACCCATCCTAACTTAATCTAACGTAACCCAGCCCATCCTAACTTAATCTAACCTAACCCAACCCATCCTAACTTAATCTAACATAACCCAACCCATCCTAACTTAATCTAACCTAACCCAACCCATCCTAACTTAATCTAACCTAACCCAACCCATCCTAACTTAATCTAACCTAACCCAACCCATCCTAACTTAATCTAACCTACTCCAACCCATCCTAACTTAATCTAACCTAACCCAGCCCATCCTAACTTAATCTAACCTAACCCAACCCATCCTAACTTAACCTAACCTAACCCAGCCCATCCTAACTTAATCTAACCTCACCCAACCTATCCTAACTTAATATAATCTAACTTAACCTAACTCAACTCATCTTAGCTTAGTCTAACCTAACCCAACCTAACTTAATCTAACCTAACCTATCCTAGCCTAATCTCACCAAAATAACAGCTACAATTGTTTTATATATATGGTAGGCACAAGATGTGTGACGCCTCTATGACGTCATCATTGCAGCTCTGGGAGTAAGTTGACTTAGTGCTGTGTTAAACCTATTCTCCCGGTGTCACTCCGTAAAAAATACAACGTTTTTTTTTTAACCAGAAACGTACGAGCCCGAGCAACCCAACTTGACCTACCGAGGGCGATGCTTGGACAACGTCAATATTACGGTGTGTTAATTGACACTAATACATGACAATTTTAAAATATTGGTCGATTTCGTAAAAAAGGCGACGTATTAGGGTTTTTTGTTGTACCACAGACGTGGCCAGACATTTACAATGCTAACCAGCATGTATACATAGACTTCTGTCCTCCACGGACAGGGTGAGAGATCTGTTAAACATATGGTTCAGGAATTTATTGAACAATCAATTACAGAAGGTGATTGTAGTGCTTTTAAAATGCTAATCTAACCTACAGACATAAATACATGTATACACAGAGTTACGTCTGCCCTACATAAACTGTATACTTGTGTATATATGATACACATGTGTATAGGTATTAGTTGGGAGGAGGGGCGGGCACGACACAGCCCAGGAGGGGCGGGCACGACACAGCCCAGGAGGGGCGGGCACGACACAGCCCAGGAGGGGCGGGCACGACACAGCCCAGGAGGGGCGGGCACGACACAGCCCAGGAGGGGCGGGCACGACACAGCCCAGGAGGGGTGGGCACGACACAGCCCAGGAGGGGCGGGCACGACACAGCCCAGGAGGGGCGGGCACGACACAGCCCAGGGGGGGGGGTGGGCACGACACAGCCCAGGAGGGGCGGGCACGACACAGCCCAGGAGGGGTGGGCACGACACAGCCCAGGAGGGGTGGGCACGACACAGCCCAGGAGGGGTGGGCACGACACAGCCCAGGAGGGCGGGCACGACATAGCCCAGGGGGGGGGGCACGACACAGCCCAGGAGGGGCGGGCACGACACAGCCCAGGAGGGGCGGGCACGACACAGCCCAGGAGGGGTGGGCACGACACAGCCCAGGAGGGGTGGGCACGACACAGCCCAGGAGGGGTGGGCACGACACAGCCCAGGAGGGGCGGGCACGACATAGCCCAGGGGGGGGGGGCACGACACAGCCCAGGAGGGGCGGGCACGACACAGCCCAGGAGGGGCGGGCACGACACAGCCAGGAGGGGGGCACGACACAGCCCAGGAGGGGTGGGCACGACACAGCCCAGGAGGGGCGGGCACGACACAGCCCAGGAGGGCGGGCACGACACAGCCCAGGAGGGGCGGGCACGACACAGCCCAGGAGGGGCGGGCACGACACAGCCCAGGAGGGGCGGGCACGACACAGCCCAGGAGGGGTGGGCACGACACAGCCCAGGGGGGCAGGCACGACATAGCCCAGGGGGGGGCGGGCACGACACAGCCCAGGGGGGGCGGGCACGACACAGCCCAGGAGGGGCGGGCACGACACAGCCCAGGAGGGGTGGGCACGACACAGCCCATGAGGGGTGGCACGACACAGCCCAGGAGGGGTGGGCACGACACAGCCCAGGAGGCGGGCACGACATAGCCCAGGGGGGGGGCACGACACAGCCCAGGGGGGCGGGCACGACACAGCCCAGGGGGGGCGGGCACGACACAGCCCAGGAGGGGCGGGCACGACACAGCCCAGGAGGGGCGGGCACGACACAGCCCAGGAGGGGCGGGCACGACACAGCCCAGGAGGGGCGGGCACGACACAGCCCAGGAGGGGCGGGCACGACACAGCCCAGGAGGGGCGGGCACGACACAGCCCAGGAGGGGCGGGCACGACACAGCCCAGGAACGCCGGAGGAGGAGGAGGAGGACGCTCACTTGTGGAAAGCCTTCAGGAAATCAGACGAAGGAAGCTTGTGAAAGCATCATTCAACCTATGTGAGACGAGTCTCTGAGCATGCAGCTCAGGCATGGAACCCTACCTTGCCGTTATCTTGCGGGTTACCTTGCGATGATTTCGGGGCTTAGCGTCCCCGTGGCCCGGTCCTCGACCAGGCCTCCTCGTTGTTGGACTAGTCAATCAGGCTGCTTGGCGTGGCTGCTCGCAGCGTGACCTATGTATCACAGCCTGGTTGATCAGATATCCTGATAATTCACAACATGCATGTAGAGAAGATCTAGAGATTAGTGAGTAAAAGGAAGGAACTATCAGGGGAAAGTGCCAAGCCATTACGACTATATAGCACTGGGAAGGGGTCAGGATAAGGATTTGGGATGGGACGGAGGGAAGGAATGGTGCCCAACCACTTGGACGGTTGGGTATTGAACGCCGACCTGCATGAATTCATCAACCCAGGATTCATCAATCATTTACGCCACCACTTACGATCCTGTATATCTTGCATTAATGAACAGTTTACAAACTTCTTATAATGGTTGTTTATAACTTATTGTTATAAACAACCTCGTAGCGCTCCGGAGCTCATACAAACTACTTGATAAATGTAAAGAAAGCCGTTATGATCAGGGAAAGATGTATAGGTTTGGTAGGTCAACCCGGCCTCTTAAAAATGACGTCGCTTTTGGCCGTTTGCCTGGATGGCCGAAAGTCGACGTAATTTGAAAATGAAAATAAATTGGGATTTTTTTTTTTCAACAACAGTAATTTAAGGGTCCTCTGATAGGTTAGGTGGGCAGGAAATTCTCATAAAGTTTCAAAACGTTATGAAAACCGTTAATTGAAAGTTTCCTCTCCTAACCTTTCCGAGTAAGTCTAACGACCTAAACAGAAAACGGGAGAGTACGTCACTTTCGTGAGACGATTTCATTTCAATTACGTCCACTGTTGGCCATAGCGCGCATACGAACCAAAAGCGACGTTATTTTTAAGAGGACGGGTTGAGAATAGACGCTTGACCTATCCTGGCACCGGGCCGTGACTCACACAATACGTGTCCACTTGCGAGATCCGTACCTCTTATCTCTCTATCCACCTATCCACCGCTGCCCACTGGATGGGGGGCGGTGTGCAGGACAAACATATCACTTGTGACACTAGCTCTCCACATATGTCAGTTGCTTAATTTAGAAACTGTACTTGTGGTCGGTCTCGAACCCATTGTTGATGTGACGACTTATACTGAATTTTGTAAATAGCTCATCAAGATTGTAACTTGCTTAGCTAAATGAATTGTGGGGTTCAGTCCCTGAGCCCATATGTGCCTCTGTAACCCTTTCCACTACCCCCCACAAGATGGGTATGGGGTGCACTATAAATGACCTAAACTAACTTACTAAACTAACTTATCTCTCTGAAGGCGGATATTTAGTAAACAGTTTACGAGCTACAATTGGCGTCGTAGTGCTCGTAGGAGCTCGTAGTGTTTAATAAATACATATTAAGTCGCCATGATCGAGGTGAGGTGCTCCCAGGTCTCACGAGTGGAAATGCGAGTGCTTCGTCAATCTTGGCTCTGGACTGGATAAGTTTAGAGTCAGGGAAGACCTGGAGCCAGATTCACGAAGCAGTTACGCAAGCACTTACGAACCTGTACATCTTTCCTCAATCTTTGGCGGCTTTGTTTACAATTATTCAACAGTTAATGAGCTCCGAAGTATCAGGAGGCTGTCTATAACAATAACAGTTGATTGGGATGTTTTCATGCTTGTAAACTGCTTAATAAATGTAACCAAAGGCGTCAAAGGTCGAGGAAAGATGTACACGTTCGTAAGTACTTCCGCAACTGCTTGGTGACTCTAGCTTCAGATTTGTAAACAGGTTGTTCATTTACGAAGGAAATCACCGGGTAACATAACAGACGTGGGATCACTGGACTGTTTCAAGCGTAGGCTAGACTTACATATTGCTGAGTTTAGGTGGATATAAATTGGAGCTGCCTCGTATGGGCAGCTGCCTCGTATGGGCAGCTGCCTCGACAGAATGTGAAAAGGCCTTCTGGATGAATTTGTATGTTCTTAAGAAACAGCAAAGACATGATAACGACGTATAAGATACCCAGGGAATCGATAAAGAATCGGGCACACAATGGAGCCCCCCAGAGCTATAAGAATGCATTCAGCGAACTGTAAGAATGGTCAGCAGGCAGCAAGAACAGCTCAACACAACTCAACACAATAAGAATGGTCAGCAGGCAGCAAGAACAGCTCAACACAATAAGAATGGTCAGCAGGCAGCAAGAACAGCTCAACACAACTCAACACAATAAGAATGGTCAGCAGGCAGCAAGAACAGCTCAACACAACTCAACACAATAAGAAAGGTCAGCAGGCAGCAAGAACAGCTCAACACAACTCAACACAGTAAGAATGGTGAGCAGGCAGCAAGAACAGCTCAACACAACTCAACACAATAAGAAGGGTCAGCAGGCAGCAAGAACAGCTCAACACAACTCAACACAGTTATACAAGGAAACGGAATAAGACTCAAAATATACATTTGTTCATTTATGATGCACCCCATACCAGAGGGAAGAGAATAGTTGGTTTAAACGACTAAAACCTTTAAATGTGGGGCTCAAGAGCTAGAGGCTGACTCCACAAGAACACCCATAAGAAGCTATAGTGTATTTAACATGCGTCATGGTGTACCCAACCAACCCAAACAACCTGCCCAACCAATCCAGGTGATGCACAGAAAACCTAAGAATTATTGCACGAGAATTGTGACAAATACGTCGCGCTATTAAAAGACTGGTCGATTCCGTACAAAATGCGACGTATTTTATGACATTGAATTTCAGACATCACACACATGCTTCAGTGTAAATGATGTAAATGACTTCAGTATACAGTGTGGGTTTACCCCCCCCTTCCCCCTGGTGCTCGTGTAAATGCAAATGACAATTTCACGTTGCCAAAACATCAACACGCAACACGCAATGTTGCATACAGAAGCCACACAATGCCCCGCTGGGTTAATGTAAACATATCATCACCGCAGTACGCATATTTTATGTGTTTTTCCATACCAAAATAAATTTCTGTCGTGCCATTCCTGTCGTGCCATTCCTGTCCTGTCGTGCCATTCCTGTCCTGTCGTGCCATTCCTGTCCTGTCGTGCCATTCCTGTCCTGTCGTGCCATTCCTGTCCTGTCGTGCCATTCCTGTCGTGCCATTCCTGTCCTGTCGTGCCACTCCTGTCCTGTCGTGCCATTCCTGTCCTGTCGTGCCATTCCTGTCCTGTCGTGCCATTCCTGTCCTGTCGTGCCATTCCTGTCGTGCCATTCCTGTCCTGTCGTGCCATTCCTGTCCTGTCGTGCCATTCCTGTCGTGCCATTCCTGTTCTGTCGTGCCATTCCTGTCCTGTCGTGCCATTCCTGTCCTGTCGTGCCATTCCTGTCCTGTCGTGCCATTCTGGTCGTGCCATTCGTTCTGTCGTGCCATTCCTGTCCTGTCGTGCCTTCCTGTCCTGTCGTGCCATTCCTGTTCTGTCGTGCCATTCCTGTCCTGTCGTGCCATTCCTGTCGTCGTGCCATTCCTGTCGTGCCATTCCTGT
>WNGS01161423.1:8489-19488 GCA_020271785.1 Procambarus virginalis | reverse complement strand
AAATAGTATAAAAGCCTTGATAATTTGGAGAACCCAATACCTGATATTATCTTCTTAGGTGACTTCAACTTGCCTAGTCTCAGGTGGAGAATAGCAAACAATAATATTATACCAGGGAATCTATCAGGACCTAACCAACCACAGATTAGAGAACTACTTAGATTCTGTGACAAATTTTCACTCACTCAGCAGATATCGGAGCCAACGAGAAATGAAAATATTCTAGATCTGGTCTTTACGAACAATGAAGACATTATCAGAGACATTACGATATCAGATACCACATATTCAGATCACAAGCTCATTGAAGTGCAAACTACCATCAATACTCAGAATAGACCTAAAACGTTGATAAAGCGAGAGGGGCTATTCAGTAAATTCAATTTTAATAAAAAGGATAGACTGGGAGATAAAAAACAGGGAACTTAAAAACATTCCATGGGAAACTGTTTAAGTAATAAAAGTCCTACAGAAGGAATAGAAAAACTGACTTCGGAAGCGTATCAAGTCTGTCTGAAACATGTTCCTTTGAGGAAAGCCAGAAAGAGATCCAACGTAGAAAGAGAACGCAGAAGACACTATAAACGCAGGAAAAGAATAACGGAACTGCTTATGCAGACACGAATTTCCGTCAAAGAAGGAATAATTTAAATAGGGAGATTGAAGAAATCGAGCGGAAATTGAAACACTCATATGAAACTGAAGAAAGGCAGTTAGAACAGAAAGCAATTCAGGAAATAAAGAAAAATCCAAAATACTTCTTCACATATGCGAAATCAAAAGCAAAAACTACTGCCAGTATTGGACCTATTCGTACAAGTGAAGGTTCATACACGGAGGATGACAAAGAAATTAGTGAAATCCTAAAAAAGCAGTATGAGGACATGTTTAGCACTCCAATAAACAACATGAAAGTAGAAGATCCAGACAATTTCTTTATGCGGGATATCCAAACCCCTGTAAATATAACTGATATCAACACGAGCGCACTAAATTTTGAAAGAGAAATTGAAAACATGCCCATGCACTCGGCCCCAGGTCCAGACTCATGGAATTCAATATTTATAAAGAAATGCAAAGTGCCGGTAGCACAGGCACTCAGTATAGTGTGGAGGAAGAGCTTGGACACGGGGGAGATACCAGATGCACTTAAAGTAGCAGACATAGCCCCTCTACACAAGGGAGGGAGCAAAGCATTGGCAAAGAATTATAGACCAGTTGCACTAACATCGCACATAATAAAAGTATTTGAGAGAGTGATTAGGAGTCAGGTCACCAATTTCATGGAGACCAATGACCTTCACAACCCAGGCCAACATGGATTTCGAGCGGGAAGATCGTGCCTCTCACAGCTACTTGAGCACTACGATAAAGTCACTGAGGCATTAGAAGAAAAACAGAATGCTGATGTGATATACACGGACTTCGCAAAGGCTTTCGATAAATGTGACCATGGCGTGATAGCACACAAAATGAAGTCAATGGGAATAACCGGTAAAGTAGGACGCTGGATACTCAGTTTTCTGTCAAACAGGACTCAGCGAGTAACGGTCAACCATATAAAATCTAGTCCAAGTGCAGTTAAAAGCTCTGTACCTCAGGGTACAGTCCTTGCACCGCTGCTTTTCCTTATTCTCATATCAGATATAGACAAAAATACAAGTCACAGCTTCGTATCATCCTTTGCAGACGACACAAAAATCAGTATGAAAATACCTCGGCTGAAGACATTGAAAAACTTCAAGCTGATATTAATAAAGTTTTCGACTGGGCATCAGAAAATAATATGATGTTTAACAGTGATAAATTCCAGGTACTCAGGTACGGTAAAAATGAGGACCTTAAACATAATACAGGGTACAAAACACAATCAAATGTGCCCATAGTAGGAAAACAACATGTAAAGGATTTGGGAATAATGATGTCTGACGACCTAACGTTTAGGGAGCATAACCAAGCAAATATTGCGACAGCCAGAAAAATGATAGGATGGATTACGAGAACTTTCAAATCCAGGGATCCATCACAATGCTTGTACTCTTCAAGTCACTTGTGCTGTCCCGTCTTGAGTACTGTTCAGTACTCACTTCCCCTTCAGAGCAGGAGAGATTGCTGAAATAGAGGGAATACAGAGAACATATACAGCACGTATAGACGCGATAAAGCACCTAAATTATTGGGATCGTCTCAAAGCTCTCCAAATGTACTCACTAGAAAGAAGACGAGAGAGATATCAAATAATATACACCTGGAAGATACTGGAGGGCCAGGTCCCAAATCTACACAGTAAAATAACAACGTACTGGAGTGAACGATATGGAAGAAAATGCAGAATAGAACCAGTGAAGAGCAGGGTGCCATAGGCACAATCAGAGAACACTGTATAAACATCAGAGGTCCGCGGTTGTTCAACGTCCTCCCAGCAAGCATAAGAAATATTGCCGGAACAACCGTGGACATCTTCAAGAGGAAACTAGATTATTCCTCCAAGGAGTTCCGGACCAGCCGGGCTGTGGTGGGTATGTGGGCCTGCGGGCCGCTCCAAGCAACAGCCTAGTGGACCAAACTCTCACAAGTCAAGCCTGGCCTCGGGCCGGGCTTGGGGAGTAGAAGAACTCCCAGAACCCATCAACAGGTATCAACCAGGTAAAGGTATATGTGTTCACTACCACCCAACCATTGAAGGGTAGATGGTCCATACCACCCCCAGATGGGTATATGGTCACTACCGTCAATGAAGGGTATATGGTCCACTACCACCCACCGAAGGGTATATGGTCCACTACCACCCACATGAGGGTAATGGTAATACCATCCACATGAAGGGTATATGGTCCACTACCACCCACATGAAGGGTATATGGTCCACTACCACCCACATGAAGGGTATATGGTCCACTACACCCACATGATGGGTATATGGTCCACTACCGTCCACATGAGGGTATATGGTCCACTACCACCCACATGATGGGTATATGGTCCACTACCGTCCACATGAAGGGTATATGGTCCACTACCGTCCACATGGTGGGTATGGCCTCAACTATACCACCCTCATGTGGCACCATACCCACCCTGGGCCTTGCATGAACACTCTCCTGCTTGATGGTGTTCTGGGAGTTCTTCTACTCCCCAAGCCCGGCCCGAGGCCAGGCTTGACTTGTGAGAGTTTGGTCCACCAGACTGTTGCTTGGAGCGGCCCGCAGGTCCACATATCCACCACAGCCCGGTTGGTCCGGCACTCTTTGAAGAAAACTATCAAGTTTTCTCTTGAAGATGTCCACGGTTGTTCCGGCAATATTTCTTATGCTCGCTGGGAGGACGTTGAACAACCGTGGACCTCTGATGTTTATACAGTGTTCTCTGATTGTGCCTATGGCACCCCTGCTCTTCACTGGTTCTATTCTGCATTTTCTTCCATATCGTTCACTCCAGTACGTTGTTATTTTACTGTGTAGATTTGGTACTTGGCCCTCCAGTATCTTCCACTTATATATTATTTGATATCTCTCTAGTATTCTTTCTAGTGAGTACATTTGGAGAGCTTTGAGACGATCCCAGTAATTTAGGTGCTTTATCGCGTCTATGCGTGCCGTATATGTTATCTGTATTCCTCTATTTCAGCAATCTCTCCTGCTCTGAAGGAGGAAGTGAGTACTGAGCAGTACTCGAGACGGGACAGCACAACTGATTTGAATAATATAACCATTGTGATGGGATCCCTGGATTTGAAAGTTCTCGTAATCCATCCTATCATTTTTCTGGCTGACGTAATATGTGCTTGGTTATGCTCCCCAAACGTTAGGTCGTTGGACATCATTATTCCAAGATCCTTTACATGTTGCTTTCCTACTATGCGCAGATATGATTGTGTTTTGTACCCTGTATTATGTTTAGGTCTTCATTTTTACCGTACCTGAGTATCTGGAATTTATCACTGTTAAACATGATGTTATTTTTTGTTGCCCATTCGAAAACTTTATTAATATCTGCTTGTAGTTTTCCATGTCTTCAGCAGAGGTAATTTTCATGCTGATTTTTGTGTCATCTGCAAAGGATGATACGAAGCTGTGACTTGTATTTAAGTCTATATCTGATATGAGAATAAGGAAAAGCAGCGGTGCATGGACTGTACATTGAGGTATAGAGCTTTTAACTGCGCTTGGACTTGATTTTATATGGTTGACTGTTACTCTTTGTGTTCTGTTCGACAGAAAACTGAGTATCCAGCGTCCTACTGTACCAGTTATTCCCATTGACCTCATTTTGTGTGCTATCACTCCATGGTCACATTTATCGAATGCCTTTGCAAAGTCCGTGTATACAACATCTGCGTTCTGTTTTTCTTCAAATGCCTCAGTGATTTTGTCATAATGGTCAAGTAGCTGTGAGAGGCATGATCTTCCCGCTCTAAATCCATGTTGGCCTGGGTTGTGGAGGTCATTGGTCTCCATGACACTAGTGACCTGACTCCTGATCACTCTCTCAAATACTTATATTATGTGGGACGTTAGTGCAACTGGTCTATAATTCTTTGCCAATGCTTTGCTCCCTCCCTTGTGTAGAGGGGCTATGTCTGCTGCTTTCAGCGCATCTGGTATCTCCCCCGTGTCCAAGCTCTTCCCCCACACTATACTGAGTGCCTGTGTTACTGGCACTTTGTATTTCTATATAAATATTGAATTCTATTAGTCTGGACCCAGAGCTGAGTGCATGAGCATGTAATCAATTTCCCATTCAAAATCTGCCACGCTCGTGTTGATATCAGTTATATTTACAGGAGTTTGGATATCACCTATAAAGAAGTTGTCCGGATCTTCCACATTCATGCTGTTTATTGGGGTGCTAAACATGTCATCATACTGCTTTTTTAGGATTTCACTAATTTCTTTGTCATCCTCCGTGTATGAACCTTTACTCGTACGAATAGGTCCAATATTGGCAGTAGTTTTTGCTTTTGATTTCACATATGTGAAGAAATATTTGGGGGTTTTCTTTATTTCTTGAATTGCTTTCTATTCTAGTTGTCTTTCTTCAATCTGATATGAATGCTTCAGTCTCTGTTCGATTTCTTCAATCTCCCTATTTAAATTATTCCTTCTTTGTACGGAAAGTCGTGTCTGCTTCAGCATTTCCGTTATTGTTTTTCGTCCTTTGTAGTTTCGTCTCTTTCTACGTTGGATCTCTATCTGGCTTTCTTCAAAGGAACATGTTTCAGACAGACTTCATATGCTTCGGAAGTCAGTTTTTCTATTCCTTGTGTAGAATTTGTATTACTTAGAACAGTTTCCCATTGAATGTTTGTAAGTTCCCTGTTTATTTTCTCCCAGTCTATCCATTTATTATTAAAATTGTATTTACTGAATAACCCTTCTCGCTTGTTGTTTCTCTTGGGCCCACTACCGTTATTAATGTTAGTTTGCACTTCAATGATCTTGTGGTCCGAGTACGTAGTGTCTGAGACAGTAATGTCTCTAATTAGCTCATCATTGTTCGTGATATCAGGTCAAGCGTGTTTTTGTTCCTAGTTGGTTCTGTAATCTGCTGATTAAACGAGAATCTCAGTAGTTCTCTGACCTGTGGTTGGTTATTTCCAGGTTGATTTCCTGCAATAATGTTATTGTTTACTATTCTCCATTTTAAACTGGGTAGATTGAAATCTCCAAGGAAAGTAATATCTGGTACTGGGTTTGCTAGGTTATCAAGGATATTCTCTATTTTGTGGATCTGCTCAGTGAATTCCTCATCTGTTGCATCTGGCGGTTTGTATATTGGAATAATAATTAGATTTATATTTTCTACCTTGATTCCAAGTACCTCTACCACCTCATTGGTCGAGTTCAGGAGCTCTGTGCATGCCAGTTGCTCTTTAATATACAGACCTACTCCTCTACTTGACCTAATTACTCTGTCACATCTATATAGATTATAATTTGGGATCCAGATTTCACTATCCATACAGTCTTTTCGTGTGGGTTTCTGTAAATGCACCAAATATTGAGTTTGATTCTATTAGAAGGCCATTTAAGAACTTAGACCTTGTATGTTTGCAAATCTGAATGATTTCCCATATTGCGTGTCACTTCTGGTGGGCTTTGGTAGTTCTTCCCCCTCTCCACCCTGGTCCAGGGTGTGTTGTTTTGGTAGTGGTTCGTCCAGTGTTGGTAGTAGTACAGGTGTTGTGTGGTGTAGTTCCTGTGTGCTTGTTGATGACTTGTATTCCAGTCTTGTAAAAACGAAGCACTACCTAATAAATTTCCTGTAACCTACCTTACCCCTATATTGTCAACCCATGTCTGTTTTTTAAACAACGCTGTTTGTCGACCTAATTGTATTTGTGCTGCTTTTTCAGCCATGTTCCTCCCTTTTTATTTTTATTTGTTCTCAACACATTTTATACTTTATACTCAATTAGTATTAAGTTTTAGTCATTAATGTTTTTCCTGCCTGAAACGCTTTGCGTAATAGTGGCTTTAGGCATTGTATGTACAGTACTAGCTCTATCTATAAATCGATCAATTTATGTAAAATCTCTTGTATGTATGTACCTTACCTGAATAAACATTTATTTTATTTATTTATTGTAGATATCTCCCTCCCCCCCGTAATTCTGCAGTCGTTCTATCTGCCTGTTCCTCTCTCTTACATGTCCTACTCTGTTATATAGAGTAATATATATATGTGGTATACAGTAATTCAGAACCTTGTATACCACATATGTCAGACCAATCCTAGAGTATGCAGCTCCAGCATGGAGTTCATATTTCGTCAAGCATAAGACTAAACAGGAGAAGGTTCAAAGGTTTGCTACCAGACTAGTACCCGAACTGAGGGTTATGAATTACGGGGAGAGACTACGAGAATTATACCTCACGCCACTGTAATACAGAACTTAGAGGCGGGATATGATCACCACATACAAGATTCTAAAAGGAGTTGATTGGGAATTATTTAACACAAGGGGCACAAGCACTAGGGTACACAGGTGCAAATTGAGTGCCCAAATGAGCCATAGAGACATTAGACAGAATTTGTTTAGTGTCAGAGTAGTTGACAAATGGAATGCATTAGGAAGTGATGTGGTGGAGGCTGACTCCATACACAGTTTCAAATGTAGATATCATAGAGCCCAGTAGGCTCAGGAACCTGTACACCTGTTGATTGACAGTTGAGAGGCGGGACCAAAGAGCCAGAGCTCAACCCCCGCAAGCACAACTAAGTGAGTACAACTAGGTAAGTACACACACACACACACTGGGGCGTAGTGTGGATGGCCTCATTGTCACTCATTACTTCCTCCCCCTCGCCTCATAACCCACCAGTCTCCTCTCCCCAACACTACCCAGCAGCAGCAGCAGTAGTAGCAACACCATACCACACGTATCATGGGGCATCATGGGGCATCATGGGGCATCATGGGGCATCATGGGGTACCACACACAACTGCTGGTCATAGCCTCACTACCAACACCAAAAACCTTCCTCTTGGGTATAGTCTTACACGTGACAACATTCTCACAACTCTACAGCATCGCTACTCTTTAACAAAACCTAACTCGACCCAACCCAACCCATCCTAACTTAATCTAACCTAACCCAACCCATCCTAACTTAATCTAACCTAACCTACCCCATCCTAACTTAATCTAACCTAACCTAACCCATCCTAGCTTAATCTAACCTAACCCAACCCATCCTAACTTAATCTAACCTAACCCAACCCATCCTAACTTAATCTAACCTAACCCAACCCATCCTAACTTAATCTAACCTAACCCACCCATCCTAACTTAATCTAACCTAACTCAACCCATCCTAACTTAATCTAACCTAACCCACCCCATCCTAACTTAATCTAACCTAACCCAACCCATCCTAACTTAATCTAACCTAACCCAGCGCATCCTAACTTAATCTAACCTAACCCAACCCATCCTAACTTAATCTAACGTAACCCAGCGCATCCTAACTTAATCTAACCTAACCCACCCCATCCTAACTTAATCTAACCTAACCCAACCCATCCTAACTTAATCTAACCTAACCCACCCCATCCTAACTTAATCTAACGTAACCCAACCCATCCTAACTTAATCTAACCTACTCCAACCCATCCTAACTTAATCTAACCTAACCCAGCCCTTCCTAACTTAATCTAACCTAACCCAACCCATCCTAACTTAACCTAACCTAACCCAGCCCATCCTAACTTAATCTAACCTCACCCAACCTATCCTAACTTAATATAATCTAACTTAACCTAACTCAACTCATCTTAGCTTAGTCTAACCTAACCCAACCTAACTTAATCTAACCTAACCTATCCTAGCCTAATCTCACCAAAATAACAGCTACAATTGTTTATATATATATATGGTAGGCACAAGATGTGTGACGCCTCTATGACGTCATCATTGCAGCTCTGGGAGTAAGTTGACTTAGTGCTGTGTTAAACCTATTCTCCCGGTGTCACTCCGTAAAAAATACAACGTTTTTTTTTTAACCAGAAACGTACGAGCCCGAGCAACCCAACTTGACCTACCGAGGGCGATGCTTGGACAACGTCAATATTACGGTGTGTTAATTGACACTAATACATGACAATTTTAAAATATTGGTCGATTTCGTAAAAAAGGCGACGTATTAGGGTTTTTTGTTGTACCACAGACGTGGCCAGACATTTACAATGCTAACCAGCATGTATACATAGACTTCTGTCCTCCACGGACAGGGTGAGAGATCTGTTAAACATATGGTTCAGGAATTATTGAACAATCAATTACAGAAGGTGATTGTAGTGCTTTTAAAATGCTAATCTAACCTACAGACATAAATACATGTAAACACAGAGTTACGTCTGCCCTACATAAACTGTATACTTGTGTATATATGATACACATGTGTATAGGTATTAGTTGGGAGGAGGGGCGGGCACGACACAGCCCAGGAGGGGCGGGCACGACACAGCCCAGGAGGGGCGGGCACGACACAGCCCAGGAGGGGCGGGCACGACACAGCCCAGGAGGGGCGGGCACGACACAGCCCAGGAGGGGCGGGCACGACACAGCCAGGAGGGGCGGGCACGACACAGCCCAGGAGGGGCGGGCACGACATAGCCCAGGAGGGGCGGGCACGACACAGCCCAGGGGGGGGGGCACGACACAGCCCAGGAGGGGCGGGCACGACACAGCCCAGGAGGGGCGGGCACGACACAGCCCAGGGGGGGGGGCGGGCACGACACAGCCCAGGAGGGGCGGGCACGACACAGCCCAGGAGGGGCGGGCACGACACAGCCCAGGAGGGGCGGGCACGACACAGCCCAGGAGGGGCGGGCACGACACAGCCCAGGAGGGGCGGGCACGACACAGCCCAGGAGGGGCGGGCACGACATAGCCCAGGAGGGGAGGGCACGACACAGCCCAGGAGGGGCGGGCACGACACAGCCCAGGAGGGGCGGGCACGACACAGCCCAGGAGGGGCGGGCACGACACAGCCCAGGAGGGGCGGGCACGACACAGCCCAGGAGGGGCGGGCACGACACAGCCCAGGAGGGGCGGGCACGACACAGCCCAGGAGGGGCGGGCACGACACAGCCCAGGAGGGGCGGGCACGACACAGCCCAGGAGGGGCGGGCACGACACAGCCCAGGAGGGGCGGGCACGACACAGCCCAGGAGGGGCGGGCACGACATAGCCCAGGAGGGGCGGGCACGACACAGCCCAGGAGGGGCGGGCACGACACAGCCCAGGGGGGGGGGGGCGGGCACGACACAGCCCAGGAGGGGCGGGCACGACATAGCCCAGGAGGGGCGGGCACGACACAGCCCAGGGGGGGGGGGGGCGGGCACGACACAGCCCAGGAGGGGCGGGCACGACACAGCCCAGGAGGGGCGGGCACGACACAGCCCAGGGGGGGGGCGGGCACGACACAGCCCAGGAGGGGCGGGCACGACACAGCCCAGGGGGGGGGGGGGCACGACACAGCCCAGGAGGGGCGGGCACGACACAGCCCAGGGGGGGGCGGGCACGACACAGCCCAGGAGGGGCGGGCGCGACACAGCCCAGGGGGGGGGGGTGGGCACGACACAGCCAGGAGGGGCGGGCACGACACAGCCCAGGAGGGGCGGGCACGACACAGCCCAGGGGGGGGTGGGCACGACACAGCCCAGGAGGGGCGGGCACGATACAGCCCAGGAGGGGCGGGCACGACACAGCCCAGGAGGGGCGGGCACGACACAGCCCAGGGGGGGCGGGCACGACACAGCCCAGGGGGGGGGGCGGGCACGACACAGCCCAGGAGGGGAGGGCACGACACAGCCCAGGAGGGGCGGGCACGACACAGCCCAGGAGGGGCGGGCACGACACAGCCCAGGAGGGGCGGGCACGACACAGCCCAGGAGGGGCGGGCACGACACAGCCCAGGAGGGGCGGGCACGACATAGCCCAGGAGGGGCGGGCACGACATAGCCCAGGAGGGGCGGGCACGACACAGCCCAGGAGGGGCGGGCACGACACAGCCCAGGAGGGCGGGCACGACACAGCCCAGGGGGGCGGGCACGACACAGCCCAGGAGGGGCGGGCACGACACAGCCCAGGAGGGGCGGGCACGACACAGCCCAGGAACGCCGGAGGAGGAGGAGGAGGACGCTCACTTGTGGAAAGCCTTCAGGAAATCAGACGAAGGAAGCTTGTGAAAGCATCATTCAACCTATGTGAGACGAGTCTCTGAGCATGCAGCTCAGGCATGGAACCCTACCTTGCGGTTATCTTGCGGGTTACCTTGCGATGATTTCGGGGCTTAGCGTCCCCGTGGCCGGTCCTCGACCAGGCTCCTCGTTGTTGGGACTAGTCAATCAGGTGCTTGGCGTGGTGCTCGCAGCGTGACCTATGATCACAGCCTGGTTGATCAGGTATCCTGATAATTCACAACATGCATGTAGAGAAGATCTAGAGATTAGTGAGTAAAAGGAAGGAACTATCAGGGGAAAGTGCCAAGC
>WNGS01161422.1:6960-21221 GCA_020271785.1 Procambarus virginalis | reverse complement strand
AGACAAGGAACCGCATGGAGGCGAGGATACGTGGAGAGCCAAACTATTGGAGGTGGTGACTAGAAACTTTTAACCCAGCATGTCAGAGAACCCACAAGGATGAGAGGAAATGACGAACCAGCGAGACTCGACCTGGTCTTCACTCTGAACGACTCCGACATAAGAGAATCGGGTTTGAGGCCCCAGTAGGAATGAGCGACCACAGTGTATTGGTGTTTGAGTACTGATTGAAGAAGGGTTATTGAACTCGAGGAGGGATACCGAAAACAAAAGGTTAGCATACCGAAAGGGAAACTATGAGGAGATAAGAAAATTCCTAACAGATATAGCATGGGAAACAGAGCTCAGGGAAAGACGGCCAAGATATGATGGACTACATCACGCAGAAGTGCAAGGACGCAGCAAACAAGTTTGTCCCAGTCCAAAAGGAAAACAGTGAAATGAAGATGAGAAACCCATGGTTAATCAGAGATGTAGGCTAGCTAAGCAGCAAAGTAAAAGGGCATGGAGAAACTATAGGAATAACAGGACACTGGAGAGCAGAGAAAGATACCAGAATGCCAGGAATGAATATGTCAGGATGAGAAGAGAGGCGAGAAAGACAATACGAAAATGACATCGCAAGCAAGGCAAAGACTCAGCCTAAATTGCTGCATAGCCACATCAGGAGAAAAACAACAGTAAAGGAACAGGTTATGAAATTAAGGATAGGGGCAGAAGGATTCACTACAAACGACAAGGAAGTGTGTGAGGAACTGAATAAGAAATTCCAGGAGGTCTTCACTTAGAGCAAGGAGAAATCCCAGAGATAAGAGAGGGAATAGCTAACCAGGAACCACTGGAAGAGTTTGAGATTACCAGCGGGGAAGTAAGGAAGTGTTACTAGAGTTGGATGTGACAAAGGCTATAGGCCCAGATGGAATCTCCCCTTGGATACTAAAGGAAGGAGCAGAAGAACTGTGCCTACCACTCTCCATAGTGTATAACAAATCACTGGCAACAGGGGAACTGCCAGAAATTTGGAAAGCAGCTAAGTAGTCCCGATATACAAGAAAGGGGATAGACAGGAGGCACTGAACTACAGGCCAGTGTCCCTAACCTGCATACCATGCAAGCTGATGGAGAAGATTGTGCGAAGAAAGCTAGTGGAGCACCTGGAGCGAAAGAACTTTGTAACACAGCATCAACATGGGTTCAGGGATGGCAGGTCCTGCCTCACAGGGTTACTTGAATTCTACGACCAGGCAACAAAAATAAGGCAAGAAAGAGAAGGGTGGGCAGACTGCATATTTTTGGATTGTCAGAAAGCCTTTGATACAGTGCCACACAAGAGGCTAGTGAAAAAGCTGGAGATGCAGGCTGGTGAAAGGGAAGGTACTCCATTGGATAAGGAGTACCTAAGCAACAGGAGACAACGAGTCAGTGTGAGGGGTGAGGTCTCAGATTGGCGAGACGTTACAAGTGGAGTCCCGCAGGGGTCAGTCCTTGGACCTATACTGTTTCTGATATATGTAAATGATCTCCCAGAGGGTATAGAATCGTTTCTCTCAATGTTTGCCGATGATGCAAAAATTATGAGGAGGATTGAAACAGAGGATGATAGTAGGAGGCTACAAGATGACCTAGACAGACTGAGTGAATGGTCCAACAAATGGCTGTTGAAGTTCAACCCGAGTAAATGCAAAGTAATGAAACTAGGCAGTGGAAACAGGAGGCCAGACACAGGATACAGAATAGGAGATGAAGTACTTAATGAAACGGACAGAGAGAAAGATCTAGGAGTTGATATCACACCAAACCTGTCTCCTGAAGCCCACATAAAAAGAATAACGTCTGCGGCATATGCGAGGCTGGCTAACATCAGAACAGCGTTCAGGAACCTGTGTAAGGAATCATTCAGAATCTTGTACACCACATATGTAAGACCAATCCTGGAGTATGCGCCCCAGCATGGAGCCCGTACCTTGTCAAGCACAAGACGAAGCTGGAAAAAGTCCAAAGGTATGCCACTAGACTAGTCCCAGAACTAAGAGGCATGAGTTACGAGGAAAGGCTGCGGGAAATGCACCTTACGACACTGGAAGACAGAAGAGTAAGGGGAGACATGATCACAACCTACAAAATCCTCAGGGGAATCGACCGGGTAAACAAGGATAAACTATTCAACACTGGTGGGACGCGAACAAGGGGACACAGGTGGAAACTGAGTACCCACATGAGCCACAGAGACGTTAGAAGGAACTTTTTCAGTGTCAGAGTAGTTAACGGATGGAATGCATTAGGCAGTGATGTGGTGGAGGCTGACTCCATACACAGTTTTCAATGTAGATATGATAGAGCCCAGTAGGCTCAGGAATCTGTACACCAGTTGATTGACAGTTGAGAGGGGACCAAAGAGCAAAGCTCAACCCCCGCAAGCACAAATAGGTGAGTACAAATAGGTGAGTACACACACACACACACACACACACACACAAACACACACACACACACACACACACACACACACACACACAACACACACACACACACACCACACATAACAAACACACAACACAAACACACACACACACACACACACACACACACACACACACACAAAATGTATTTCCTCCAGAGAGACATGATGCGGGAGGGAGAGAGCCGTGGTGAGCCAGTTAAGCAAGGAAGAGGTGCAGGGCGAGAGGGGAGAACCAGAAAGTTCTCAGTCTCCCAAACACAACACCCCAAGAGCGAGGGGGGAACCCACAACCAGCTACAGTAACACCATAGGGGAGGACAACTCCGCCACCCTCCTCTGATGAAAACCCCCTACCCAACCTCCTGCCCCTACTCAAATGTCAGCCAAATGTCCCTCCCCCAACCCAATCCCCACCCTTTACCCCACCCCTCCTCCCACCGAGTCTTCCCTCCCCCCTTTCCTTCCTGTCCTCCCTTCCCTTTCACCCCATACCCTCCCTGTCCCTCCCCCACCCATACTCCCCCCATACCCTCCCTGTCCCTCCCCTTTCACCCCATACCCTCCCTGTCCCTCCCCCTTCACTGGATCCCCCGCCCCTCATCCCAGTATCCACTGAGACCTTGTTATCCACCTCACAGGTCCTCACACCCATGGAACAGCTTCCCCCACCAGCAGAACACTCACCAAGGAGGCGATTTGAGAAGGGACGAAGAAAGTGAGCCTCAAAGCAATGTACACTAACATAGATGGAATTACAAATAAAGCAAATGAACTTGGAGAATGGGTACTAGAGGTAAACCCAGACATAATAGCACTCACAGAAACAAAGTTAACGAAAACGATAACAAACACAGTGTTCCCACAGGACTATTATGTTATGAGGAAAGAGAGGGAAGGAAGAGGTGGTGGTGGTGTAGCTCTGCTGGTAAGAAAAGGCTGGAATTTTGAGGAGATGGTTATTCAGGGCTGTGAAGGTTTCAGTGACTACATAGCAGGTACCATAACAAATGGAGGGAGAAAAATTATAGTCGTAGTCATATATAATCCACCACCAAGTGACAGAAGACCCAGACAGGAATATGATAGAAACAACATGGCCACCATTAACATAATAGAAAGAGCAGCTTCTGTTGCTAGCAACAGAAGCTGTTGAATCAGATCCTGTTGAAACAGGATTTGGACTACTAATTATGTGAGACTTCAACCATGGGAAGATAGATTGGGAGAACAGAGACCCGCATGGAGGACCAGAAACATGGAGAGCTAAGCTGCTGGACGTGGCAACAAGAAACTTTCTAAGCCAGCACATCAAGGAACCAACAAGAATGAGAGGAGAAGATGAACAAGCAATGCTTGATTTGATATTTACCCTAAATGAGTGGGATATATTAGGGAAGTGAAGATGGAAGCGCCCTTGGGAATGAGCGACCACAGTGTATTGAACTTTCAGTACCTAGTAGAGCTAGGAATTATCTCCCCCAAAAAAGAATTAGGAATCAAAAGGCTGGCATACCGAAAGGGTAATTATGAACAGAAGAGAAGTTTCCTAAGTGAAATACCTTGGGACACAGACCTCAGAGATAAGTCTGTACAGGGTATGATGGACTATGTTACCCAAAAGTGTCAGGAGGCAGTAAACAGGTTCATCCCGGCCCAAAGGGAAAAATCCGAGAAGCAACAGAAGAATCCATGGTATAATAGGGCATGTATGGAAGCGAAGAAACTGAACAAAAGGGCGTGGAGGAACATCCGGAATAACAGAACACTAGAAAGCAGAGAGAGATACCAGAGAACCAGGAATGAGCACGTCAGGGTGAGAAGAGAAGCAGAGAAAAGTTTTGAAAATGATATAGCAAACAAAGCCAAGACCGAACCAAAGCTACTCCACAGTCACATCAGAAGGAAAACAACAGTGAAAGAACAGGTATTGAAACAGGCGAGGACAGGTATACAGAGAATGACAAAGAGGTGTGTGAAGAACTCAACAAGAGGTTCCAGGAGGTCTTCACAATAGAGAAAGGTGAGGTCGCTGCACTAGGAGAGGTGGCAGTAAACCAGGCGGCCTTGGAAGGGTTCATGATTACAAGAGATGAGGTCAACAGACACCTGTTGGATCTGGATGTGAGAAAGGCTGTTGGTCCAGACGGAATCTCACCATGGGTATTGAAAGAGTGTGCAGAAGCACTTTGCTTGCTACTTTCCATAGTGTATAGTAGGTCACTGGAGATGGGAGACCTACCAGAATTATGGAAGGCAGCTAATGTAGTCCCAATATACAAAAAGGGTGACAGGCAAAAAGCACTGAACTACAGGCCAGTGTCCTTAACTTGTATACCATAAGAGATAATGGAGAAGATCGTGAAAAAAACCTAGTACACATCTGGAGAGAAGGAACTTCGTGACAAACCACCAACATGGGTTCAGGGAGGGTAAATCTTGCATCACTGGCTTAATAGAATTCTACGATCAGGTGACAAAGTTTAAGCAAGAAAGAGAAGAATGGGCGGACTGCATTTTCTTGGACTGTCGGAAAGCCTTTGACACAGTACTCCATAAGAGGCTGGTACATAAGCTGGAGAAACAGGAAAAGTGCTCCAGTGGAAACGTTAGTACCTAAGCAATAGAAAGCAGAGAATTACAGTGTCGGGGGGGGGGGGAAGACCTCAGATTGGCGTGAAGTCACCAGTGGAGTCCCACAGAGCTCTGTACTCGGACCTATCCTGTTTCTGATATACGGAAAGGATCTCCCAGAGGGTATAGACTCATTCCTCTCAATGTTTGCTGACGATGCCAAAATTACGAAAAGGATTAAGACAGAGGAGGACTACTTGAGGCTTCAAGAAGACCTGGACAAACTGAAGGAATGGTCGAACAAATAGCAATAGCAAGCGAATGGTCGAACCCAAGCAAATGTAATGTAATGAAGATAGGTGAAGGGAGCAGGAGATCAGATACAAGGTATCATCTGGGAGATGAAAATCTTCAAGAGTCAGAGAGAGAGAAAGACCTGGGGTTGACATCACGCCAGGACCTGTCCCCTGAAATCTATATCAAGAGAATAATATCAGCGGCAAATGCCAGGCTGGCCAACATTAGAATGGCCTTTGGAAACTTGTGTAAGGAATCCTTCAGAACTTTGTATACCACATATGTCCGACCAATACTGGAGTATGCAACTCCAGCATGGAGTCCATATGTAGTCAAGCATAAGACTAAACTAGAAAAAGTTCAAAAGTTTGCCAGCAGACTAGTACCTGAACTGAGGGGTACGAGCTACAAGGAGAGACTACGGGAGTTAAACCTCACGTCGCTGAAAGACTGAAGAGTTAGGGGTGACATGTTCACCAAATACAAGATTCTCAAAAGGAATTGATAGGGTGGATAAAGACAGACTATTTAACACAAGGGGTACACGTACAAGGGGGACACAGGTGGAAATTTAGTGTCCAAATGAGCCACAGAGATATTGAAATATTAGCAAGAACTTTTTTAGTGTCAGAGTGGTTAGTAAGTGGAATGCACTAGGAAGTGATGTGGTGGAGGCTGACTCCATACACAGTTTCAAATGTAGATATGATATAGAGCCTACGTTATGGTAGGGACGGTAGAGCGACGGTCTCGTTTCGTGCAGGTCGATGTTCAATCCCCGTCTGTCCAAGTGGTTGGGCACCATTCCTCCCTCTCGTCCCATCCCAAAACCTTATCCTGAACCCTTCCTAGTGTTACATAGTCGTAATGGCTTGACGCATTCCCCTGATAGTTCCCTTCCTTAACGTAACGATGTTGCCACGTTGTGGAGTCGTCCTCGGTCCTCGACCTGGTGGTCCTTAGTGGAGATGTGTGTCGAGTGATTACTGCATATTATAGTACAAAGGTCCCCCTGGACCCGAGTGTCCCTTGGGGCCGTGAGGAAACAATTGATCAAGACTCTGCCTGCATGCACAATCCCCAGTAATTCGTGTAAAGTTAGCACCAAAACGATAACAATTGTTACAATTTAAACCACTAAACGGCTAATTTTGGAGCTTATTTTAACTGTCAGCAGCCATTTTGTCTCAGCAATCCAGTATGGCTGCCACCCGACGTCTTGTAGCCAAAGGTTGCAACATGTGACTCACCTGCAGACTTGTGTGACACAACAACGTCTACACATTTGTTACTGAGAAATTAATTTACAGTACGGCTTTTGCGATACTTATGCAGCCATTACGGATCTTGCGTCATCTGTAAAATGATGTAAGAACCCCAAGATACTGAACTATGTTACCAAGAACTTCTAGACAATACATGAAGATATCCTAATTCACCTGGAAGATTTTCATCTCAAGTTTTGTGTCTACAGAAACCCTACAAACAATTTGTACATGATCATTATTTCCCTGGGCATAGATTGAGTGTAAACCGTAAGTTATTTTTGTCCAAGTATCTAAGAGTTTCTCGAATTGTTAACCCTATAATTGTTATAGGGTTGTTAGATGAAGAGTTTGAAAATATTGATTCTATTTGATTTAAGCGTTACAACCTAACAAGTCTTTTGGAAACTTGCCATAGCATAGCTCAACATACACAGTATATTATAACAAACTGATACAGCTGACAGCGATACAGCACAAGCCCTGAGAGACAAACACCCACCCAGAGTTCCACGTGACGAAAGTGTTCCACCAGGCGGTGTCCCCAGAGCAGAAACCCCTGTGTATGTGTGGTCGAATCCGTGGTTCATAAAGCAGCTTTGTCCTTCCCACCAGGATCAGCAGGCGGGTTCACAGGACTAAGACAAAACCACATCAAACAAATGTTCATCCCACATGTTCAAATGTTCATGTTCAGGGAGCCGGTCGCCCGAGCGGATAGCACGCTGGACTTGTGATTCTGTGGTCCTGGGTTCGATTCCAGGCGCCGGCGAGAAACAATGGGCAAAGTTTCTTTCACCCTATGCCCCTGTTACCTAGCAGTAAAATAGGTACCTGGGTGTTAGTCAGCTGTCACGGGCTGCTTCCTGGGGGTGGAGGCCTGGTCGAGGACCGGGCCGCGGGGTCACTAAAGCCCCGAAATCATCTCAAGATAACCTCAAGATAGATCCCCGCACTGGCCAACATTGCACAGAGCCTCCTGGTGGAACTAACTAGATTCTCCAACACATATCTAGGTGGCAACATTCCAGAGACCATAAGACCTTTCCTTTTTGGTGCTTCGCTCCGTGTCCTGAGGAAAAAGGATGGAAGAATCCTACCAATAGCTGTGGGCGCCTCGTCGCCCCTCCGGCGCCTTGTCGCCAAGACCGCTGCTAGAAAAGTTAGCCATGCAGCAACCAACATGCTGGAATCACAACAGCTTGGGTTCAGCATTCCCTGTGGGAGTTATGAGGAGAAAGCGACAAGTCATTACAACTATATAGCACTTGGAAGGGATCTGGATAAGGATTTGGGATTGGACGGGAGAAAGGAATGGTGCCCAACCATTTAAACGGTCTGGATTGAATTACTCAAGGGTGTGGAGGCAGCGGCTCATGCAACTAGAGCCTTCATTGCCAACGTTACAACAGTAAAAACCCTGATCAAACAGGATTTAAAAAATGTTTTCAACCGGGTGAAGAAGGGATGCAGTACTCCAAGCTGTCCATCGCTCTTTCCCTTCCCTCTACCCGTTTGTACTCTTGTTACAGCGAGGACCTGCGGATACCTTCTGGGGAATATGAAATTGACTCACAAGGTGTCCAACAGGGTGACCCCCCCCCCCCCCTTGCTTCATTTCTTTTCTGCCTAGTCATTAAAGAAGTCACTGAAACCTGTCCAGTGAGCTCAGCATTTGGTTCCTGGACGATGGTACTCTAACAGGTTCCCCAGACTCTCGTAGAAGACACAAGAATAATACAGAAGCAAGGAGCGAGTCTTTGCTTCATCTTGAACTCTTCCATGTGTGAAACAACCTCCAATAACAGCACATTATAGATGGAATAATGGGTGTTTTGTCTGATATCCATATAACCAAAGCTGAAGGCTGCACACTCTTAGGAGCTCCTCTTGCGGGTGAGGGGGAGGCCATCGACAAGGTACTAAGTTAGAACATTGCTGAACTGAAGAGGATGGATGAGAAGATTGAAGACATTGATGCTCACGATGTCATGTCAGGGGATGTCACCAGCGGAGTCCCACAGGGTACTCGGACCTATCTTGTTTCTAATATACGTGAATGATCTTCAAGAAGGTAGACTCATTCATCTCAATGTTTGCTGATGACGCTAAAATTATGAGAAGGATTAAGACAGAGGAGGACAGTAAGAGGCTACAGGATGACCTGGGACAGACTGAAGGACTGGTCCAACAAATGGCTATTAGAGTTTAACTCGAGCAAGTGTACATTGATGAAGATAGGCGTAGGGAGCAGGAGGCCAACCATAAGGTACCAGCTTGGAGAGGACATCCTTTGGGAGTCAGGAATAGAGAAAGATTTTTGGGTTGATATCACACCCAGTCCCCTGAAACCCACATCAAACGGATAACATCAGCGCCGTATGTAAGGCTGGCGAACATAAGAACTGCCTTCAGAAACTTGTTTAAGAAATCATTCAGAACCTTGTATACCACATATGTGAGATCAATACTGGAATATGCGGCTCCAGCGTTAAGTCCGTATCTAGTCAAACACAAAACGGAGTTAGGAAAGGTTCAGAGGTATGCAACCAGGCCATTCCCCGAGCAGAGAGGATTGAGCTACGAGGAAAGATTACTTGAACTAAATCTCATGACACTGTTAGAGCGAAGAGTTAAGGGAGTCATGATCACTACCTATGAAATTCTCAGAGGAATTGCCAGGGTAGATTTTCTGCTGCTTCAGCCAAATTGTATTCATTTATACTCAGTCTTTGAAAATGCTGGCGAAACGCATTTCTTAGCGTCAAGCCATATTTAAACTGTAAAATAAACTCTGGAGAGTTAGTGTTCAACTTTCTTCTTAAGAAGAAGAAGAACATAACAAATGAAAGATTATTCTTGCTGGAATCAATGATCTCACCCTTTCTATAACACTGAATGACATGTCTACAAGAATGAATGCTGTTAAAATATAAATATTTTGAAAATTTAACGGAAATTAAATGTTTGTTGCTGCTGACCTCTTGGAAACTTGAAACAAGACGGAGAATCCAACGAAGATGTTGTCTTGTGCAGCAAGAGCGGAGCACCTCACCCCTTGCCCTCGAGGTCGGAGAAGAAGTGTAAGAAGCGCAGACCGCTTGTCCTGTGCATCATGGCTGGGTTGTTGCTGGCATGGTGACCAGCATGGTGACCACCACAACAATGGTGGGTAGGTGGTCACGCCCTTTGCTTCCGTATCTCTGTCTCTCTCTCTCTCTCCTCTCTCTCTATTCCTCTCTCTCTCTCTCCCTCTCTCTCTCCTCTCCTCTCTCTCTCTCTCTCTCTCTCTCTCTCTCTCTCTCTCTCTCTCTTCCTCCCCCTCTCTCTCTCCCTCTCTCTCCTACCTGGTAAATAAGTGCCTGCCTTTATGTTCTGTTGTGTTGGAAGGTCAGGTTGCCTGTAATATTATTCTCTTTAAAAGGGATTGATAAACGTACAACCGATTAATAAACGATAAACGTAAACGATAATGCACCAATGTTGTTGAGTTTCGTGTTCCTTAAGCTTGCTCTGTTTAACAAAGTAACATCTACCTTCAATGAGAAGTGCCGATGCTTATTATCTTTCGTGTGTGTGTAAATATAATATTTGTAAATAGCTTGTGTTGTGTGTGACAAATTCACCCAAGTAAACTGGTAGTTCTTTTACCGTATACTTTATTTATCCTTAGATTAATTGATTGATCTAATCGCTGCACAGAGTAAAGGGTTTCGAATCTCCTTTGTATGGATACCATCACACATAAATATAACCCATCAGAATGAGACAAACACTGCAGCCAAATTAGCGTGTAACAAAGATAAAGTTGAATTAGATCTAGGTATCCAACCATCTCTGATGTCAAAACTATATTGTTCCAAACACTCGGGTCTGATAGGAGACAAATTACTGACGCCCAACGACCTGAAAACACCAGTATAAAACACTATGATTTGTGCAGATCTGAAACCTATCCCAACCCGTCCTCTTAAAAATAACGTCGCTTTTTGCTTGTATGCACGCAATGGCCAAAAATGGACGTAATTTGAAATGAAATCGGCTCTCAGAAGTGACATACTGTCCTTTTTTTGTTTAAGTCCTCTGGCTTACTCGCACAGGTTAGGGGAGGAAACTTTCAATTAACGTTTTTCATGACGGTTTGAAACTTTAGGAGAATTTTCTGCCCTCCTAACATCCCAGAGGACCTTTAACTTACAGTTTTGGAAAAAAAAATCCCAAATTTATTTTCAATTTTTCATTTTCAAATTATGTACATTTTCGGCCATACGGGTAAACGGCCAAATTTAATGTAATTTGTAAGAGAACAGGTTGTATAGGCAACACAAAACGTCTACCAGACTGCGACACAGTGGTTGCCAGGATCAGGTTGGGCTACCGTTATCTGTGGCAGGTGGGTACAGGTGACGGATCTCCCAATCCTGAGCACTCCAAGTGTACACTCTGTGAGCAGGAACTGGGGCATGATCTCCCACAGTTCATCACCGAATGCCCAGTTATCAGACTATTCTGACCCGTTGTCATGAAGTACCTGGAGCTTTGCAATTACTTTATTCACTCTCGTGTTCTTGAGGATATCCTCATACTGCACTCGGAGTCTGCCAGCGCAGACTACTTATTACATACCTCTGTATGACTAACCATCCTGTGTGACAGGGATTTTTAGCACACATCAAATAAAACTTCCCTTCAAATAATCTAGGGTATCTAGACAAATGCAGATGCTCCTAAATGTGTTAATAAAAAAATTATTGAAGTAGTGATTTAATAATGGTCTGGTGTGCCTGGTATTGAGAAGATGGCGACTACACCCCGAGCATTACATGGGGACGCAACAGCAGCCCAGGGAAGGCTTAAAGTTCTCTTATTGATATATCACGTCACTGATATTTCTTTGTGATCTGAAGGTGAGGGTGTAAGGAAGTGAGCACCATTGCCTGCAGGCCACACTGTAGGCGGTCCAATCATAAAATTCGGGTTGAGCAAAAGTTCGGGCCTCCAGAACCTCACAGTGACTTCATTAGAATTTCGGATTGGTTGGCCTTGTCCTATCGTGGCTGAATGGATTAAGACAAGTGTCTGGGAATCACCAGGACATCGGTTCCAAGTCAGCCTACTGCCAAAAATTATTCTCTCATATATATAATTGGAAGAGGCTTTCTATGAATGTCATATTTGTTCAAGGTTGACAAAGAAAATAAAATTAATTGTGTAATGTACTATACTTGGTATAAATTACACAACGTTTTGAACCTTCAAGGTTCATTCTCAACTGAGGAATGACAAGACATGAGGAAACATCTGATTTGTAATACTGGGAAGTCAGTTGGAAATAAATTATGTCAAGTGGATATGGCCTAGGAAATAGGAGTAGAAGTAAAGTGAGGTGATGGACCAGTAAACTAAGCATACAAAGTTATGTCAGGTGATGGGGTAATGGGATCTCAGGTGTAGTGTGCATTATCCTGTGTCTGAATAATTTGCCATTTTGGAGCCTCAAAATAGCAGTCCACTTAAGGTATATTGCACAAACAGTAGGAGTCTAAGAAACAAAATAAACGATTTAAATGCTCTTGTCGGCACAGAAACAATAGATATTATTGCACTTACAGAAACATGGATAAATACAAAAAAAACAGAGAGCTATTAGCTGAATTTCAAATAAACGAACTTAAATTATTTCATACAAATAGATATATTAGACGAGGAGAGGAGTAGCGATATATGTTCGGGAAAATATGAAATGTTGTCTCAAAGAGGGAATCAAAACTGAGCCACACAGAGTGAATGTTACCAAAATTGTCCACACACTCGTCGCTCAAGATTGGGTGCCACAGGTGAAGGTATACTGAGGTGAGAACAAATGCCGAGTTCCAACTACTTGAACCTCCCGACATTGGGTCGTTAGCTCCTCATTTGAATAATCAGTCTAGAGGGTAACAAAGGATCCTCACACCAAAATTAGTATTTAGTGTTTGAAGCCGTGGTTTTGATCCCTGAGCCTGAACCAGTTAAAGTCCAGTACAGAGATGTAACTGTAGCAGAGCAAAGTACCGGGACAGTACTCATTACAGGTTGCTGACGAAAAGACACTTTTGCAACAATCAACAATTTATTCAACAAACTTACTTACTAATACACGACAATAACAACTTTACGTTATGTTATTTCCAGAGTGTCAGACCAGCAGCCAAATAGCAGCAGTTGTCGCAGGACGCCGTCCACCACTCTGGTAATGACGAGGCCCAGTCTCCTGCCCTCTTACGTGGACAAAAGGAACAAAGTAAACTAACTGAACACTACTGAACACTTGGACTCAACTGAACACGGCACGAGTAATGGAAGAAGAACATTGATGATAAAGCACAACAACACATCAACAACAATGATGGTAAAGCACAAAAACAACAACAACAACAACAATGATGGTAAAGCACAACAACAACAACAATGATGATAAAGCACAACAAACAACAACAACAACAACAACAATGATGATAAAGCACAACAACAACAACAATGATGATAAAGCACAACAACAACAACAACAATGATGTAAAGCACAACAACAACAACAACAATGATAATAAGCACAACAACAACAACAACAATTATGGTAAAGCACAACAACAACAACAATGATATAAAGCACAACAACAACAACAACAACAATGATGATAAAGCACAACAACAACACAACAGCAATGATGATAAAGCACAACAACAACAACAACAGCAATGATAAAGCACAACAACAACAACAACAACAACAATGATGATAAAGCACAACAACAACAACAACAATGATGATAAAGCACAACAACAACAACAATGATGATAAAGCACAACAACAACAACAACAACAATGATGGTGAAGCACAACAACAACAACAACAACAACAACAATGATGGTAAAGCACAACAATACACAACAACAACAACAACAAAATGATGGTAAAGCACAACAACAACAACAACAACAACAACAACAACAACAACAACACCAACAACAACAACAACAACAACAATGATGGTAAAGCACAACAACAACAACAACAATGATGGTAAAGCACAACAACAACAACACAATGATAATAAAGCACAACAACAACACAACAATTATGGTAAAGCACAAACAACAACAACAACAACAACAACAATGATGATAAAGCACAACAACAACAATGATAATAAAGCACAACAACAACAACAACAATGATGATAAAGCACAACAACAACAACAACAATGATGGTAAAGCACAACAACACAATGATAATAAAGCACAACACAACCAACAAAACCATGATGATAAAGCACAACAACAACAACAACAATGATGGTAAAGCACAACAACAACAAACAACAACACCAACAACAACACAACAATGATAATAAAGCAACAACAACACCAACAACAATGATGGTAAGCACAACAACAACAAACAACAACAACAACCACAACAACAACAATGATGGTAAAGCACAACAACAACAACAACAATGATGGTAAAGCACAACAACAACAACAACAATGATGGTAAAGCACACCACAACAACAACAACAATGATAATAAAGCACAAACAACAACAACACAACAACAACAACATCAATGATGGAAAAGCACAACAACAACAACATCAATGATGGAAAAGCACAACAACAACA
>WNGS01161421.1:22907-37942 GCA_020271785.1 Procambarus virginalis | reverse complement strand
TAGCATTGGCTGTTTCTTGTTCACAGTAAATTTAAGTCAATTGAGTTTTGTTGGGTTCCCAGCCATACTGGTGTGTCTTTAAATGAGCGTGTGGTTGCTGCTGCCAAGAAGCTGTCTGCTCTTGCCCCATCTCTCGTAAAGGTATTCCATATTCCGACTTTTACCCGGTTATCCATTCCTCCATCCTTACCCGTTGGCAGGCTTCTTGGTCGTCTGTTACTGGTATCAATCTACATACTCTTAAATGTTGTGTTTCCTCGTGGCCGTCCTCCTACCACCGTAACCGGCGATGGGAAACAGCTCTAGCGAGGTTGCGTATTGGCCATACTCGCTTAACCCATGGTCACTTGATGGAGCGCCGCCCTGCTCCTTATTGTCCTAATTGCATTGTCCCTCTTACGGTCGTGCATGTCCTTCTTGAATGTCCTGACTTCCAGGACGAGCGTGTGTCTTGCTTTCCGATCGCCCCTCGCAGTCACCTGTCCCTCAATAGAATTCTTGGTGACTTGGATACTTTTGATATCGTTCGCCTTGTGCGTTTTTGTTCTCGTGTTGGCATCCTTGGTGATATTTAGCGCCCTCTGATTATTCCGCACATTTGATGGTGCTACATAGCCTTCCCGGGTTTGGTGCCTTCTTTTGATAATTACTTACTAGTTGGATTTCCTGTCCATTAATTTTGGCTCCAAGGTAGGTGTAGTCTTAATCATGGCTGAAATTTTTCTTGTTCGTTTTATACTGACTTCCGACCCTCTTTCCTCTTCTCAAACTTGTAGGGTGGGTGACCAAGCCTCCAAATTGGACTGTGATGGTGGGACGGGCTCAGTAGACCTGGCCACATTAGGCCCAGATCCAGCTTCGTCTCTGATTACTCCAACTGACTCTTCCAGTTCCCTTCCCACTTCTGTGGCTAGATTGAGCTCCAATCTTCCTGTGGTGACAACTTCAACCTCTCCTAGTATAGCTCTTTCCATTGTTATAACTGCGCTGTTCCGCCCCTCCATCCTAGGGGGTTCTCGGCGCCATCCTCGTGCTCACACTCATTTGCTTCCTTCTTCACCTGCTACATTCCAGGGTTTGTTCAGCCCCACTTTGTCACCTAAGTATTATGGATTTTGTCCTGACAATCATACCCGCCATGATGTACCTACCTATCGACACATCGTTGGCTCTGTGGATTCCCAGGTTACTTTTAACCCTACACAGGCTGACACAAATAGTTTCGGCTCCTTCTCATAAGGTGGCTGCCTATCTATGTTGTCCTGACTTGGGGGTCTCTAAAAATGCCTGAGTAATTGCCAGCACTGGTACAGTCATTCTTCTGTGGCATATTATGACTGGAGAAAGGACCTCCAAGATTGTCATGAGGATATTAAATATATCCTAGAGGTCCAGGGCTTGTCTATTCTCTGGATTGACTCCTCCACACGTCCCTTTCGTGGTCATTATGTTGGTTGTTTTCGTATTGGTAAGATATTTTTTTTTTTGGTAGGACCCTCTCATCTTCTGTCATTTTTGCCGGTACCCGATGCTCCGTTCAGGAGTATATCCCTTCTCCTCACCTGTGCAATAGGTGTTGGCAGTTTGGTCATGGTTCTTCCAGGTGCAGCTGCGAGGTGTCCCTTTGTTCCTTGTGTGGTGACCCTAGACATTCTTGTACCAAGTGTTCTTCCCAAGCTCGCTGCATCAACTGTTGGTAAGCCCACCCTTTCTTTTCTCGGTTGTGGTTCCATTGTTAGAGTTTGAACAGACTGTACTCGCTTTGAACCATCACAAACATTTCTGTCCCCCCGAGGCTTCTTGAGGTTATCTTGAGATGATTTCGGAGCTTTTTAGTGTCCCCGCGGCCCGGTCCTCGACCAGGCCTCCACCCCCAGGAAGCAGCCCGTGACAGCTGACTAACATCCAGGTACCTATTTTTACTGCTAGGTAACAGGGGCATAGGGTGAAAGAAACTGCCCATTGTTTCTCACCGGCGCCTGGGATCGAACCCAGGACCACAGGATCACAAGTCCAACGTGCTGTCCGCTCGGCCGACCGGCTCCTAAGGTCGGTCTCGGCTTGAAGGCAGGTCCAGCATCTTGACTCCTCTTCCATTACTTATGCTTATTATGCTTGTGCATTGTGTTGCACTACTCTTCCCCACCCTCCTTCCATTCCTTTACTCTCCAATTATTTCCAACCCTGACCCCCTCCACCAGCTCCCTTTTTTCTGCTCCTGTCCATTCTGTGACCACTGGTGTCCCTCTTGCTTCTCTGACCGTCTGTTCCACCCCTTCTTCCCATTCATCTCCTCTTTGCCTGGTTAATGCCACATCTCTCCTACCTCCTCATCTTTCGTCCTGCCCTTTATCATTTTTTGGCATCATATTCTCAATCTTCTGTCCTTTGTCCTTCCCTCACATTCATCTCTGGGCTGATGTCCATCCTCCCAGTCATCTTTGGGCTGATGTCTATCCTCCCAGTCATCTTTGTGTTTCTCGCACTCATTCTCCCTCTCCATCTAAGACTATGGAAGTACGTTTCTACTGGCAGGTCTCAGTCAGTAATGGAAACCTGGTTCCTCTCCCTCGTGTTTGCCCACCTTCCTTCCACAGTGCCTCCTCCCTCTCCAGACCCAGTCAGTTTGTCTCGGCTCCTCCTTTTTGCACTCTCTCCTCTGCCAAATTTGCTGGATTTTCCAACCCCCACCTGGACTTCTCTGCATCTGCTGCTAATTCTCCCTATAGTGTCCATTCCCTTCATGTTTCTGCTTTATTTTTATAATTCTTGTCCTCTGTTATTTCCTGTTCAATGGAATATTTGTGGTTTCTTTGTGATTTTTTTTGAACTCCAACTTTTGATTTCTCAATTTGCACTGCTTTGTGTCTGTCTCCAGGAGCTGATGCTGAGTGCTTGTCCTAGTCTCTTCACAGTTATGCCTATTTTACCTCCCCACCAGCTTTTGCTGGAACTCCAAACTCTAATGCTCTCTTGATCTGGAATGATGTTTCCTTTGTTCCTCTCCTTTTTCTGTCGAATGTTCATTCTTCTGCAGTTTGTATTTTTATAGGTAAATGGTTACACTGTGTTCCATTTATCTTTACCCTCGTATTCTTTTTCTTCCCAATCTTGTCTGTTAAATTATGTGGGGGAATTATTGTTTATTTAATGGTGAAGTGGACTGTATGAAGACATTATATTTTTAGTTCCCACACAAATTAACTTGAATACTTTAATTTCATAAATTAATGTTTAAGTCGTACTGCGTGTTGTTGAGCTTGGCTCATATTTGGTTTAGATAATAAATTTATTACCCTGAGCAAATCAGAATTTGTTTCTATTTAAATTTTTTCAGTGTGATCACTTGACTGTCTAAATTATAGGAGATCTTAGCTGGCAGGTTGAATACACAGACCTCAACACGTCGTTGACAATGACTGCTCAGCGACCACCTGGTAGGCAATCTATCTCACCGGGTCTACTCCTTCCTGCCGGCAAAATCACTATTAGATTGAAATTAGATTTTATTTCGCCAATTTATCTCACATAAATAATTATATGAATAATGATCAAATGATTTTGTGAGATACTGTGTTGTAGTGTCTGGTAATCACTTTCATCTAACCCTTCGTGTTACCCACCAACATGTGTATTATGGCCATATCTAAATGGTTAAGGGTATTGGGATATCACTTGGCTGCTGCTGAAGTATGAGGCGGACACTACCAGATTTCATGGTCATGGAACAGCAGATGAATGGCTAAAACTTAGCTGTGTAATATCATTATCATCATCATCATCACTTAGGGGCAGTTTTAGTGTTTTTTAGTAATGGTGTCAGTCTGTCTCTCCACCTCCAGAGTCGAGGAGAAAACTCTTGTACTGTATTTTTACTCATCGAGAGCTTAAGGCTCTATTTAAAAATTTTAATAAATTATTTTTTAAATTAATTAATTCTTGTAAGAATGTTAATTTCTTATAGTTAACAGAATTTCTTTCCTACTCTTATAACTAATTGATTGTTATGGTGTGTGATGTAGTAGTAAGCAGGCATCAGCTGGCTCATGAGATGGTGTCGCCCTGTTTTAACTTATTAACTAACCCTTGGATGGTGCAGCTGTTAAAGTAATAGCTGACAACACAGCTGTGCGTAAGAACAAAAAAAATTCCTTCTAAAAAATTTTAAAATGTGTTCCCTGATCATGGGTAAAACAAAAAAATCATAGGTGACACATTTTAGCTGTGATAAGACAAGGAAGTCTGGCAAGATACAGGCGCTTGAGTACACGTCCGGGGCTGCAGGTCTCCTCCACCCAAGCCGGTATGCGGGAGTTGCCATAAAGATATTACCTAATTATTTAAGTGTGATTATTTTTTTCTGGTTTTTAGCAGTAGTAATATTCATTTGTGTATAATGTTATGTATTATATAAAAAAAAGTGTAAACCATCACTATACTCAAAAGTATGGTGTGCATATTAATGATTCAATTATGTTCATAAAACAATACTGTAATAATTTTGTTGTCATTATATATAACGTGTGTATATTAGGTAAATATCTGCATGTTTTGTTCACAATAACTGTTTCACTAAGCTGGTATAGTGTTCAAACAGCATAGTGGCCGCCATACACTGTATGACACAAGTCACACCAGCCAGCAGATAACTCTACCTCCCTCACTAAAATGCATCTGCTAGTACAGTATACTGTTTTTGCTGTTATTACACTATATACACACGTTTATATATAATGTGTGTGTATTTGTGTTAACCATAATGAACCACTAAGTTGGTATGGCGAGTTCAGACAATTACAGTAGCTGCTGTTATGGGTGGTGTGCAATTGGGGTCTGACTAGGGTTACAGGCAAGGTAAGGGAGTTCTACCTAATGAGGTTAGGAAAGTCCCGGCCCTCGACGAAACAATTCCCAATAAATTAAAGAACAATAATGGTCTGTTGTCTAGAGTAGCTCACCTAATATAATGCAAAAGGAGTGATGAAAACTCCAGCTTAAAAACAAAAAAATTACCTTAACCATTAAACTGCGCGAAACGTCACATGATGTGTGACATTGAAGGGGGTATAATTTGAAAAATATTTGAATTATGTAAAAATTACTTAAAAATGTTAAACAAATCTCCACCTTATTGGTTTCAGCTAAATAAAACTTTCATCAAAATATTTTCAGAAATTGAATTTAGACGAATATTTAAAAAAAAGAACGTTTTGTTGATAAAGAGAATAGCTCCTATTAACTGGAACTGATGGATAATGCAATAATAAAGAGATGCAAGCACCTGTCCAACACACAAAGAATAGTAGTAGTAAGAAGTGTCCACAAAGTGGATATACAGCTGGTGCCTTTATAGAATTGGTAAGTAATACATAATAACTCAAATAATAATGAGTAATTATGTTATGCTCTATTTTGTTATATGTCATATAAATACATTGCCCAATGTTATCAATTACTTTCAACAATGTCCAAAAAATATTTTTTTTGGGGGGAGCCCCGTCGGCTCCCCGGAGCTATCCAAGCTTAATGGATATATATAACTTTCTGGCATCAGTCAATGCATGGAGTCCTTGTCTACCGGGGACCACGAGCCAGAACCTGGCCCCCTCTAGAGAGGCTCGAGGAGCAATGGCCTGTAGAGACCCCTCTTATGATTGGGAGCATTCTATGTCTGCCATCGACCGGGATAGGCACCCAGAAAGGTTGACGCCCTAAAACAAACCCCTATTCTGTTAAGCTATTGCGACCGAAGACCGAACAGGTGGACAGAACTCCCCAAATGAAAATTAGTAAACAAGCATGACGTCATTATGTCGCCGCGCCGCTGTCTGCGCAACCCCCCCCCCCCACTCCATGGGAGGGGGAAGAGGGAGCCCCAGACCCCACCGTCAATGACCCAACCGTTAGTTCTTAGGCTGATGAGATCTGGTGCGGTCATGCCTCTGGCTCCAGTTTTCCGTTGCAGTTCTGTGCCTTGTGGTGTGAGCTGTCCCTTCCGGTGGTGTGTGGGCCAGGAGTATTATTCCACAGTGCTCAGTCTGCATGCGCCTAGGATCACCTTCAATAGGTGTCCTGCAAGTACTGCCCTTGGGGCTTGGGGCCACCTTCCCTGGGTCACCTTGGGGTCTACTTCCGCTGTGCCGTTTACTGCTCGGTACTTGGCCGCCCTTGGGGTCAGCTGGGGGGTTTTCTTGCCCTTGTTTGTCTCTGGGTAGGGGGTAGTTTTCGTCACTGGCAGGGGCGCGGGGTACTGCACAGCTAGTTTTCACCAATAACAGCGGCCGACTCTGTTCCGCCCGGGTACGTTGTCCTCTTGCAGGGTTTTTCTTTTGTTTTTTTCTGCCTGGTCGGGGGGTGAATGCCTGTTGGTCTCCCATCACTGTTCTTGGGATATATCTATTATCTTTATTTCTCCATTTTGTGTTGGTGGTCCTCCCTGCTTGGCCCCCGTGAGTGTACATGTCCTGGTGGTTCGATCAGCTATAGTAGTTTGTTTGGTAGTTTTGGGTGCCGGTTCGCAGTACCCTGCCTGGTCTTCCCTTAGCGTGTAACCAAGGTTAAGGGCCCAGGAAAAGCCCATGGGGGCTACGTGGTCTGATGGATGTGACCCCCAAGTCCCCCCCTCGCGTCCTGTGAGTTTGAAGGTTGCTCTGTCCCCTTGTCTCAGGGGGACACTCACCGGTTTTGTCTCCGCCATGCTGCCTGTTGGGTCGGTGATTGTTTTGACCCGGAGTTGTGCGATGTGTGTTGTCTGTACATACTCCAATTCACCCAGGCTACTATGTTTGATATGCAGGTGAGGGCGGCTGAGGCGTTGCATGCTCGCTTTAGGTTGCTGCAAGGAGCTAGGTTGGTTGCTGCCCCGGATGCCCCGAGACTGTCCCGTTTAGGTTATAGGGACCCGGACTTTGGGGTGGGAGTTGCTTCTGCTCTGGTTCCGTCTGCCCCTCCAAGTCCTTCCCCTTCTGTTGCCCACTCGGTGTTCCCCCCCTCCCCCTTGCTGCCAGCTCCTAAATATCTGAGGGTTTCGGGGCTGGGTATAGTTGGTTGTGAGACTCGGGCAGTCTCGGGGGTGTCCCCTTCTGGGGCAGTGGCGGAGGCATTCGAGCCTGGTCCTTCTGCCGAAGTTTCTGGGTCTGGCCAGTGGACCCCCTTTGTTCCTACTTTTTGGCTGCTCCCACCTTTTCTTTGGGGGTGGGGGGCTCGGGAGGACGGCTCGGCCCCAAGCCCTCTGGGCGAGATTCCTGGGGTTGGGGAGGGGTTGGCTTGGGGGCCTTGGGCCCCATTGGACCCCGCCTGGGTTTTTATACCCTTTGAGCGAGGCTTGGTGTTACAAGGAGAGGGGTTCTCTTTTGCTCCTTCCGCGTATGGATTGGATTTGGTGTCCACCCCTCCCTGGTTTGGTTCCGTGATCCCGCGGGTTCTTCGGTTCTGTCTTTCTGGAGGTTTCCGGCTTCCCATTTTTCGTCTTCGGAGGTGGGGAGGCCTTGGCAGCTTACCTCCTGCGTGACCCGGATTATACCTTCGTGATGTATCCGCGTTCTTTCTTGTATGGACCCCCTGGTTCGTGCTGGTTTCGTTACGAAGTTCCAGAGTCGTCCTGGTTGGCACTGTCCTCTCTTTTTGTTGGAGGCTTGGCACACATTCTGTCAGTCCCGCACGCTTGAGTGGCGAGAGGTTTCTACGGCGTTGCAGGTTTTCCCTAGTGGGCGACTTCGAGCATCTTAATGCTTGTTTGTTCACCCCTGCCCTTCCGCGGGATGTTGGTGTCATGCAGCTTCACGTGCAAGTTCCCTCTCGACTGTCATGGTTGTAGAGGATTTGCAGACTCGTGGCCTGCTTGCTCGGCTCTGCGTTTCTTTTCCCTTTTCTTTTCTGGGGCCACTGCCGGGTCCAGTGCGCTGCCCTCTGCAGTGCGGGTGTCGTCTGCTTTATTGAAGCTCTTTTCGCCCATCATGCGTGATGCGGTTTCACGGTTCTATGCTTCTCACATCACATGTCATCAGGCGGTGCTGGCTTCTTCCTTGGAGTCTGCCCAAGTCCCTGGCTCTTCGTTTGTCTTTGCCCTTTTGTCCATTGCTGTTTGCGGAGTCTGCTGTGGTGCAGTACCTGTAGGCAGCCTCGGTCAGTTGTCGGCCTATGTCCGAGTTGTTGTTGCTCCGAGGGAGGCGGGGGCTCGCAGGGGACCTTCCCGGAAGGGTCGTGCTAGGGCTCGGGGGGGTCTTTTTGTCGGGGTAGGCCTTTGGTGCCGGACTCAGGGCTGGCGGCGCCTTCGGTTCCGGCTGTTGCTGGTCGGCATGGGGACCGTCATGTTCGCTGCTCAGGTTCTCGCAAGGTGCGTCGGCCCTTTTGCGGTTCGTCCCATTGACGGGGCGATGGGGGGGGGGCTCGCCCAGTTTGCTCACTCCTGGTCCCACGATTTGTGGGCTTTTCGGGTCGTTTTGTACGGCCTGTGGTGGCATTGGATGGCTCTTCCTCCCTCGGGGGGTTTGGGGATGGGCTAGCGGGGCAGGCCTCTTCTCCTGCGCTCTGTCGGGTCATCTCGGAGTGGGTTCTCTTGGGCGTGGTCGAAACGACGTCGTCCCTCAGGTGGATCTCTCGCCTGTTTCCAGTCCCAAAATGACCTCTGGTTCATTCTGGACTTATCCCGTCTGAACCCGTGGGTTTTGTGCCCCTCCTTCCGGATGACTACGCTGTCCCAAGTCCATCTTTTTTTGGAGGGGGGGCGCTTGGATGGTGTCCCTGGACCTCAAGGACGGGGGTTGCGCAGACAGCGGCGCGGCGACATGATGACGTCATGCTTGTTTGCTAATTTTCGTTTGGGGAGTTCTGTCTACCTGTTCAGTCTTCGGTCGCAATAGTTTACCAGAATAAGGGTTTGTTTTGGGGCGCCTACCTTTCAGGGTGCCTATCCCAATCGATGGCATACATAGAATGCTCCTAATCATAAGGGGGTCTCTATAGGCCATTGCTCCTCATGCCTCTCTAGAGGGGGCCAGGTTTTTTTTTTTGTTTGTTACATTGTTGTACAGCCACTAGTATGCGTAGCGTTTCGGGCAGGTCCCTGGAATACGATCCCCTGCCGCGAAGAATCGTTTAAAGGTTCTGGCTCGTGGTCCCCGGTAGGCAAGCACTCCATGCATTGACTGATGCCAGAAAGTTATACATACCCATTCAGCCTGGATAGCTCCGGGGAGCCTCTGGGACTCGCCTAGAAAATGGTCTTTCATTACATTCAACGCTGGTTTTTTAGGGGAATTTTTTTTGTTAGGTTTTTAGTTTTTTCCTCTGTTTATTAATGGAATTTATTTTCACCTTTGCATCCTGGAGAATGCATACTCTTCCCTAACTATGTGAAGCCAGAATTAAATTGGTCAACAAATAAATCGGTTAAAACTCTCAGAACTTGGGACTTTGAATTTTTTTTGGATGATTTTTCACAGAATTCAAACTGTTTTCCTTGTTTCTTTAGGTTGTGTTGATGATTAGGGACCAGATTAGGGCTTTTTTACTTACATAAAGTATACCCTAAATATATTCCCTAAATCATTATACAGTAATTATTATAATATCCCTATATTTTGTTTTTTTGGGGGGGTTATTTTTTCTTGACTTCATCTCGACACACATTGACATACAACTTTCACATACTTGAGTGCAAATGTCAAACAATGCTTATTACAACATTCAAGTAAATTCATGAATTAGAACTGCCTTATTCAGTGTCGATAACTTCAACTTCAATTATATCTGTAAGTAGAATTTCAACTTCAGTATCCAAAAATCTAGTTTCTGACCGATTCTAACCATTTTTACATATAGTGTGCACAGCTGTCTGTTCTACAATCCCTATAGAATTGATTTTTCACAAACTAACATTTGGAGTTATAAATTTTTGTTGCCNCCTATGCACTTATTTAATAAGTCAATATTGACTATACGAATTTGCGAGGACGGGTTGAATTCTTGGTGACTCGGATACTTTTGATATCGTTCGCCTTATGCGTTTTTGTTCTCGTATTGGCATCCTTGGTGATATTTAGCGCCCTCTGATTATTCTGCACATTTGATGGTGCTACATAGCCTTCCCAGTTTGGTGCCTTCTTTTGATAATTACTTACTTATTTTTGGTACAAAAGTACTGCAAATCACATAGCAAAGCTAATGGGTTCAAGCAAAACCTTAATGAAAAGTTCCCCCTCACTGTCTGGCCTGTTGCCAGGCGTGAGGGGGCTTGGTGGGCAGCTGCTGGAGTGTGATGCTCCATGGGTCAGTCCTCTGTCCTTTTGTAGTCTTATGCTCCTGCTGCTGCCTTTACCAATTTTGCCAAAGTCATTTTCCTTTTCCTCATGTTTCATTGTTTTACCCCCCCCCCCCTCTTCTCCTATCAAATTGTCATTTCCTGCTGACCTTTTGCCTGTTTTGATTATTCTTTCGGCCTTCTTTTGTTTTGACACCCACCCCTCCTGTTCAGCCCGTTGACGCCATGAGGGGGGCTTAGTGGGCGGCTGCCGGAGTGTGATGCTCCTTGGGACAGTCCCTGTCCTTTTGTGGCCTTGTACTCCTGCTGCTGTCCTCTCTAATTGTGCTGAACGACTTTTCCTTTTCCTTCTGTTTCGTTTTTCTCCCCCCTCTTCACCCATCTGCTTGTCGTTTCCTGCCGACCTTTTGCTTGTTTGGTTATTCCTTTGGACTTCTATTTTGACACCCGGGCCTTGAGGAGGCATACTCTTGCACCCGTAGAACTGTAGTACCCAACGTCTCGAGCGAGGGGAACGTTTTATTATCAATCCCCCTTTCGTCGCTGAACCAGATCTCGACGGACTGACGGTTTTTAAGGTGGCTTTTTTGTGGCGCATACTCACGACGCACCCCTAGGGGCCCCGGCATGATCGACGATAGCTTCCTGTTGGTGTCCTGCCTCTAATTGTGGCTCCATGGTGGGTATGGGGCACATTCGTGGATGAATTTGTCACTTCGTCTGTTTGTCGTTGAATGTTTCTGTTGTACCCTCTCGGGCTCGTGGGGTGGGCGACCATGCCCCCGAGTCGGCCTGTATTGGAAACCGGCTCTGTAGCCCCCGCTGCATTGGGCCCCGACCTTGCTCCTCCTTTGACCCTCGTGACTTCTTCCCTCAGCTCCCCTCTCTCCTCTGTGGTTGGGTCGAGCCTCAAGCCCCCAGTGGTGACCACTTCGTCCCCTGGTGCGGCTAAGTCTCTCATTGTGACTACGGCGCCTTTTAACCCCTCTCTCTCAGGGGTTTCAACGCCGTCCGCGCCACAGCCGCACTCGCTCGATTCCTTCCTGTACTGATGCGTATCAGCCTTGTTTGGTCCTGCTTCATAGGCCAAATACTTTGATCTCCCTATTGATTCTGCACCTCCTGACGATTTCTCCCTCCATCGGCATCTTGTTGATTCCGTGGATGCCTCTGTTACCTTCAACCCCACTCGTCTCGGTACACGTGTCGTTGCTGCTCCTTCCCAGGATGCAGCTTCCCGCTTGGCTGCCTTATCCTGCCTTGGCGAGATCCCTGTTCGGGTCGCAAAGAATGCTCGGTTGAATGTCAGTGTTGGCACTATTCTCCTCCCGCCCTATATTGCGACCGGTGTTCGGAATCTGCAGGACTGCCACGATGATATTCAGCATATCCTTGATGCCAAAGGCCATTCTGTCCTCCAGGTAGACTCGTTTACTCGTCCCCCTCGTGGTCGTCACCGTCAACCTCCTTCGGGTTGTGAAGATTACCTTTAATGGTAGGACCCTTCTATCCTCTGACATTCTTGCTGGTGCCAGGTGCTCTGTCCAGGAGTACATTCCCTCTCTTCAGCTCTGTAATAAGTGCTGGAGATGGTGCCCTCTGCTGCTCTGGTACTCAATGATGAAGATTAAGCCACCCAAAAGGTGGTATGGGCATGAATAGCCCATAAGTGGTGGCACTTTTGAGCCATTACCAGTATCAACAGATGATACTGGAGATCTGTGGAGGTGCGACTGCACCCTGCGTGACGGGAGATGTCTCCTGTGTCTGGTACACTCTCTGTCCTTTGTGTGGGGGCGAAGGTCACTCTTAAGTCGGAGTGCACTTCTCCCCAGGCTCGCTGCCTCAATTGCAGTGAAGCCCACCCTACCTTCTCCTGTATGTCTATACATCACAAGTTTGAGGCAGCAATCCTCAACTTGAAGCACCGGGAGCATTTGTCTTTTACTGAGGCGAGGTGCCAAGTTCGCCGGCTCCCACCTTATGCTAACATCTCTTATGCTTGCGTGTTGCGCTCTTCCTCTCCTCGTCCTTCCTTTCTTCCTCAGACTCAAAACCGTTTCTGGGCCTTGGACCCTGACACACCCACCACCCCCTCCTCTGTTCCTTTGAGTTCTGTCCCAAAGGGTCTCCCTCCTGGTCCTCTGTCTGGGGTTCCCCTTCTTTCTGCCCGGTCTGTCTTGTCTCCTGTGTCTTCTTCCTCGTCTCCCTCCAATTCTCCTTCCTATCCTTCTCCTCTGTTTATTGGCTCTCCACACCGCCTGTCAGTACTGGCTGATGTCCATCGCCCTCCCAACGGCCGTCATATGTGTTCTTGTTCTGATTCCCCTATTGAGACGCTGGAATCCGTTGCCTAGTATGTAGTTGCTGAGACACCCGTCTCTTTGAGTCAGAAGCGTAAGCCTGGCTCCTCTCCTTCCTCCTCCCCGGTGGGTAAAAAGACTTCGCTTTCTTTCTCGCCCCCTACCTCTGACTCTCTCACTTCGTCCCCTTCCATTGCGATGGTCACGCCCCCTGTTCCTGCTATGGAGGTCTCTTTGGCCCCCGCTTCCCTCTCGGTTGGTGCCCTTGCTGAAATGCATCCCCTGGTTTCTGCCCCTCCTGCTGCTGTCCTTGACCCTCGGTTATCCCCACTCTTCCTCCTCCCGACCCTACTTGTCCGCCCCTGGTCGGTCCTCCAGCTCCCTTCCCTCCTCCTTTACTCAGTTTATCCATGCCCCCTAACCCTGATGATTCGCTCTGATGTTCCCTTTGTACCCTTACTTTTTCCTTTGCCTCTCCATTGTTCTGCTGCTCGTATCTTTGTGAGGAAATGGTACACCGTTAGTTCCATTTATCTTCCCCTGAGTGTCCCGCTTTCTCTTCCCAATCTGAAACACCTAATGGACTCTTTGCCGGAGCCTGTGCTCCTGCTAAGTGATTTCAATTGTCATCATTCCCTTTGGGGTGATGCTCTGACGAACACCCAGGGTCGCCTTCTTGAGTCATTCATCCTCTCTTATTCCCTGTCTCTTCTGAATTCTGGTGAGCCCACGCATTTGAACTCTTGGACTCGCACCCTTTCCTGTCTTGATTTTTCTCTTTACTTAGATTTCACATGGCAGGTTCTTGATGACCTCCATGGCAGTGACCATTTCCCCATCCTTGTTACCTTTTTCTCTTTTCACCCTCCCCTCTCCTTCCCTAGGTGGCAGTTTGCTAAGGCAGAATGGAACCTATTTACCCTCAATGCTGCTCTCTCTGACCTCTCCCTTCTGCCTCTCCCTCACTCTCTCCTCTTTTTTTCATGACACCGTCTTCGACGCTGCCCTCTGCTCTATTCCTTGCTCTTCCTCTCGGGGCCCATGGAAATGCGTTCCCTGGTGGAATGCAGGCTGTGCTCGGGCTGTCCGCTGTAAGCGTGCAGCCTGGAAGAGAGACTGCCGCCGGCAGACGGCCGATTCTTTTATTTTATTTCGGTAGGTGAGTGCTGTGGCCCATAGGGCCATCCATACAGCTAAACGTGAATGTTGGGTGTCTTATGTCTCCACCATTACGTCCGAAACTCCTCTGCCGCAGATCTGGAAGCGTATCCGCAAGATTGCGGGTAACTTCGTTCCCAATGTCTCACTGGTCCTTCACCATAGTGGTACTCTTGTGGCGAACCCTGTGCAGGTTGCAACCGAACTGGGTTCCCACTTTTCTTCTGTTAGCTCTGGTTTTTATCTTCCCCAATCTTTCCTTCTTCGTAAACCTGTCCTTGAATCTCGTCCTTTAGATTTCTGCACTCGTCTTCGACTTCCCTATAACGTTCCCTTCTCTCTCTGAACTTCGTTCTGCCCTGGCCCTCTGCAGTTCTACGGCGGCGGGCTCCGATGGCATTCATTATGAGATGCTTCGCCATCTCCCTCCGTGCACGTCTCAGTATGTATTGAGTCTGTATAATCGGATCTGGGAGTCGTCGTCAGTCCCTGAGGACTGGCTCGATGCCGTTGTCCTCCCTGTTCGAAAACCAGGGTCTCTGGAAACATCCCCTAAGAACTTGAGTCCTATTGCCCTCACAAGTTGTGTTTGCAAACTTTTTGAACATATGGTTAACGTTCGTCTGATGTGGTTCCTGGAACACATCACCTCCTCTCCCCTTCTCAATTTGGCTTCCGCAAGTGCTGCAGCGCAACAGATGTCCTGGTGAACTTGGAGTTCACCAGGAATCCTGGTGAACTTGGAATTCCTGGTTGATACCTGGTTGATACCTGGTTGATGGGGTTCTGGGAGTTCTTCTACTCCCCAAGCCCGGCCCGAGGCCAGGCTTGACTTGTGAGAGTTTGGTCCATTAGGCTGTTGCTTGGAGCGACCCGCAGGCCCACATACCCACCACAGCCCGGCTGGTCCGGAACTCCTTGGAGGAATAAATCTAGTTTCCTCTTGAAGATGTCCACGGTTGTTCCGGCAATATTTCTTATGCTTGCTGGGAGGGTGTTGAACAACCGCGGACCTCTGATGTTTATACAGTGTTCTCTGATTGTGCCTATGGCACCCCTGCTCTTCACTGGTTCTATTCTGCATTTTCTTCCATATCGTTCACTCCAGTACGTTGTTATTTTACTGTGTAGATTTGGGACCTGGCCCTCCAGTATCTTCCAGGTGTATATTATTTGATATCTCTCTCGTCTTCTTTCTAGTGAGTACATTTGGAGAGCTTTGAGACGATCCCAATAATTTAGGTGCTTTATCGCGTCTATACGTGCTGTATATGTTCTCTGTATTCCCTCTATTTCAGCAATCTCTCCTGCTC
>WNGS01161421.1:0-10913 GCA_020271785.1 Procambarus virginalis | reverse complement strand
CCATTATCACCACACCAGAAATAAATATCTCTTGATATCCCCGGGTCAAACTTAATCTGTGTAAACACTCTATGCAAATTAAGGGACCTAGTCTATGGAACTCCTCCCTAGTGAATTGAAAAAACTGTAAAACTTTTGCCTTATTAAAAGCAAAACCAAAAAGTACCTAATTTCATCTTCTTAGTTTACTACACTGAGTTTTAATTTGCTCTGTATCTAGTGTTACCCAATCTCCTAATTCTTATGCATTTACCCAAACAACCTTATCATTGTGTTCATTGCTGTCTTCTTTATGTGCTAGCCATATGCTGTATTGTGCCTACAATTTTTGTCAACTACCATTCAAGCTGTCATTGCAATCAATCTTAGCTACCTAAGTGTTTAATATACTGTACCTACAATTTTCTCTCATCTTTTTTTTTTCTTGCCATGTAACTCTTTTCATTATAAATTTTGCAAGTATTTACCTAATTAAAAAATTTTTTTTTTAGATTAAGGACCTGCCCGAAACGCTGCGCGTGCTAGTGGCTTTACAAGATTGTAATTACCAAGTTATGTATCCCCACATTCACAATGTACCTTCTGTATATGTATAAATAAATAAATAAATAAATTGTATACAAGAGCGCCTCCCATGCTCTTGCGCCACCTATAGCTCTGCTGTTCAACAAAATCCCTTGAGTGTCATACCTTCCCTGATATCCTTAAAAAAGCAAGAGTAACGCCAGTTCATAAAGGAGGTAATCCGGCAGACATAAACAATTACAGACCAATATCAACCTACCCATACTATCAAAAATATTTGAAAAAATTATCTACAAACAGCTCTACTCCTATCTCGTAAAATTCAACATTCTTAGCCCCTGTCAGTTTGGCTTCCGCTCCCAAAAGAGTACCAACGACGTAATTATTAGTCTCCTTCATATATTTACTCAGCCCTTGACAAAAAAGGTTTCCGATTGGACTCTTCATTGACCTGAGAAAGGCCTTTGATACTGTTAATCACAATTACCTCTTACGTAAACTCCATCATTATGGAATCCGAGGCCATGCACTGGACTATATCCAATCCTATCTTAGTGATAGACACCAATGTGTAGCCATCAATAATATAACCTCTCCCACTCTACCAATAACCGTTGGAGTGCCACAGGGCAGCATCTTGGGACCTCTCCTATTTCTTATATACATCAATGATCTGCCTAATGTCTCTAACATTCTGAAACCTATTTTGTTTGCTGATGATACTACCCTCATCTACTCTAACCCCAACCCACATACACTAAATAATGTTGTTAATAATGAACTAAAAAAAGTCCACTTATGGATGTCAACCAACAAACTAACACTTAGCATAGAAAAGACCTAATACATTATTTGGAAGCAAATCTACAAATGCAATTCAGCTTCAGATAGATAATGTAAACATTAGCAATAAAAATGATGGAAAGTTTCTTCGCCTATTCTTAGACAAGAGACTCAACTTCAGCACCCACATACAACACATAACTAAGAAAGTATCTAAGACAGTTGGTATACTCTCCAAAATCGGATATTATGTACCTAACTCTGCTCTCATCTCTCTATATTATGCACTAATCTATCCCTATCTTAACTATGGTATCTGTGCATGGGGTTCAACCACTGCAAACCACCTCAAGTCCATCATCACCCAGCAAAAATCTGCTATCAGAATAATAACAAATTATGCTTTCAGACAACACTCAGCCCCTTGTTTAACTCCCTAAACATGCTAAACATAATCTCACTCCACAAATTATCTTGTGTCAATTACATTTACAAAACCCTGTTCTTAAATGTAAATCCTGCTCTGAAAAACTCCTGGACAGATGTAATAGGACCCATTATCACCACACCAGAAATAAATATATCTTTGATAACCCAGAGTCAAACTTAATCTGTGTAAACACCTATGCAAATAAAGGGACCAGTCTATGGAACTCACTCCCTAATGAATTGAAAAGCTGTCCAACTTTTGCATCATTCAAAAACAAAACTAAAAAGCACCTAATTTCATCTTCATAGTTTTTACCTTTTGCTTTAAATTACACTGTATCTATTGCTACCCAATCTCCCAATCTTTTGTACCCAATCTGAACATCTTTACCATTGTGATCATTGCTGTCTTCTTATATGTGCTATCAACCTGCTGTATGGTGTCTATTAATCTTGTTTAAATTACCAATCAAGTTGTCAATGTAATCAATCAGAGCTTTAATATACCAATGTGCTTTACTATACTTACTAATCTCTCTCATCTCATTTTTCTTGCAATGTATCTGTTATCATTTTATTAATTCTGCTAGAATTTACCTACTTAAAATTATCTGTTAGATTAAGGACCTGCCCGAAACGCTGCGCGTACTAGTGGCTTTACAAGATTGTAAATACTATACTATGATTCTCTCAAACCAATTGTACCTCTTGTATATAATTAAATAAATAAATAAATAAAAGAAGGCACCAAACCGGAAGGCTATGTAGCATCATCAATGTGCGGGATAATCAGAGGCGCTAAATATCACCGAGGATGCCAAACGAGAACAGAAACGCATAAGGCGAAGACCAAACCCTTCTTCTTAAATTACATCATTATGGAGTCAGAGGACTCTCCCTGCAATACCTCAAATCTTACCTTACTGACAGACTCCAGTATGTTTCTGTGTGTGAACAATTCAATTTCTCCCACCCTACCCATCAACATTGGTGTTCCTCAGGGCAGTATACTTGGCCCTCTCCTCTTTCTCATCTACATTAATGACCTTCAAATGCCTCCCAACACCTTAGACCAATTCTATTTGCTGATGACACAACCTTCATTTACTCCAGTCCTGACCCCCTTGCTCTAAATGCCACAGTAAATACCGAGCTTAATAAAGTCCATCTTTGGCTAGCTGCCAACAAACTCACCCTTAACATTGACAAAACTTTCTATATTCTGTTTGGCAACAAATCCTCTAACCAAATAAATCTCGAGATTAACAATACCCAAATTTGTAACAATTAGATGGCAAATTCCTGGCGTTCTCATTGATCAAAGCTTAATTTCCAGGGACACATTCTAAATATATCAAAAAAAGTTTCAAAAACTGTTGGCATCTTTCTAAGATCAGATATTATGTACCCGCCCTGCCCTGGTGACTCTCTATTACTCCCTCATCTATCCATATCTCAACTATGGTATTTGTGCTTGGGGTTCTACTACCCAAATCATTTACGTCCTCTAATTACTCAACACAAAGCTGCTATTAGGACAATATCCAACTCTGGCCCCAGACATCACTCGTACCCCTACTCAAATCTCTCAATATGTTAGATTTTAAGTCACTGCACATTCTCTCATGTGTATTATACATATATAAAACGCTGAACTGTATGCCAATCCTGACCTCAAAAAGCTTCATTGAAAGCTGTCAAGAACCCATGAGCACACACCGAAATAAATACAGTTTGATATTCCAAGAGTACGACTTAACCAAACTAAAATGCTCTACAAATCAAGGGACCCAGAATGTGGAATGACCTTCCCAACCATGTTAAAGACTGTACCTCCTCAACCAGTTTAAGATTAAAACTAAACACTACCTGATAAACTCCCTGTAACCTACCTTACCCCTCTATTGTCAACCCATGTCTTATTTTTTTTATTCAGCGCTGTTTGTCTACATATTGTATTTGTGCTGCTTTTCAGTCATGTTCCCCCCTTTTTTTTGTACCTTTATTTGTATCTGTTCTCAAACCATTTTATTCTTTTTGTCCAATAGTATTAAGTTTTAGATAAATGTTTTCTTGCCCGAAACGCATTGCGTAATAGTGGCTTTAGGCATTGTATGTACTAGCTCTATCTATAAATTGATCCACTTATGTAAAATCTCTCTATGTATGTACCTTTCCTGAATAAACATATTTATTTATTTATTTATTTATATATCAAAAGTATCCGAGTCACTACGAATACTATCGAGAGACAAGCGACCGCGGGGGACGGTCGGAAAACAAGACACACGCTCGTCCCGGAAGTCAGGACATTCACAAGATATGCACGACCATAAGAGGGACAATGCAATTAGGACAATAAGGAGCAGGGCATCGCTCCGTCAAGTGACCATGAGTTGAGCGAGTATGGCCAATACGCAACCTCGCCAGGGCCGTTTCCCATCGCCAGTTATGGTGGAGGAGGACGGCCACGAGGACAGACAACTGATAGTACTGCCACGACTCTAGATCACATCTGGACCAACAAACTCTCCGCTTACTTCAGGTATAATCACCGATAGCACTACAGACCATTACCCCACATTTCTCTTAACTAACATTACAAACACTCTAGAGTCAAGGAAGATAAGTTTTAGACTGCAAATGAATCTGCTATAGACAATTTTATAACTGCTGCTGATAATGTCAACTAAGAGTCCGAGTTAGGTAACATAGGGGAATCAACCAGCAGTGCAATATTTCTCAAAAAACTCTTAGCCTTATAACACCCACTGTCCTATGTTACAAAACACGTCACTACCAAAAGGCTTAACATTCCTGGCTTACAAAGGGAATACTTAAATCCATTAATAAAAACATGACCTTGAGAAGAAGTATAGGTTAGGAACCGTCTCCAAAGAATCTCAAAGAATTACTCGTTACTGCTATCTAAGATAATGAGACGAGCCAAAACTAATACTACGAAGATAAATTATCCAAATAAAGAGCAACATTAAAAAACTTGGAGACACATTTCACAAATATTGGGATCAAAGAGATTTAAAACAACAAACCAAAATCCTGTCCAATAACGATGGTCAGCTTCAGCCTCGATTTGCTATTGAGTTCAATAGGTCTTCTCTCCATTGGGTCAGTAGTTAGTTTAGTTCATTTATTATGCACCCCATACCCATCTTGTGGGCGGTAGTGGAAAGGGTTACAGAGGCACATAATGGGCTCAGGGACTGAACCCAACATTCATTTAGCTAAGCAAGTTACAATCTTGATGAGCTAGTTACAAAATTCAATATAAGTCGTCACATCAACAATAGGTTCGAGATCGACCTCAAGTACAGGTTCTAAATTAAGCAACTGACATATGTGGAGAGCTAGTGTCACAATTTATATGTTTGTCCTGCACACCGCCCCCCATCCAGTGGGCAGCGGTGGATAGGTTACAATCACTCTGTTACTACCTACAGTTAGCAAACTGGGGATATTTGGCTAAAATTTCTGGTAGCAGATCATTTGAATGAAATATTTACACATCGCTGGAACATTGGTTATAGAATTGTCTCTAAATTCACGTATCTTTCGCACTCCATCATAGTGACGGAGGGTGTGCGAATAATTTTGTTGACACAGTTTACATTTGGTCAGGTCTACATCGGCAGATAATGAGAATTCCCAGAGATACTTGTACACGAGTCTAAGCCGAGCAGCAGTAACATCTAGAAGTCTGCTGATTTTATTGGATGATCCATAGATGTGTGGCTCCTCTTGCATGATAGTATGATGATAGATGGAATTACTGGTGTCAATTTCACTTTGCCTCAGATCTACAAGATCTTGTTGAAGTTCTCGGTGTACTGCTGCTCTCAGATTGCTCATTGACAATCCAAGGTTACACTCAACGGCTCCTTTAAAGGCAGATTCTTTGGCTAACTTATCAGCTCTATCATGCATTCGGAGGCCAACATGAGATGGAGACCACATGAAATGGACTCTGTTACCATCCTTAATAATTTTGTTGTATTTGTGTCTAGCTTCGGACACGAGCATGTTACAGTTGTGTCTTAAAGAGTTGAGAGCATTTAAGGATGATAAGGAGTCGCTTACAATTAATGTATCAAGTTTGGAGACTTGTACACATTTCAGTGCAAGGATCAAGGCAAATAGTTCGGTCTGAAGGGTAGAGGCCCAGTTGTTTATACGGACTCCCCACTCAAAGTACAAGCCATCGCCCATTGTCAGAACAACTGCACTTCCAGCTGCACCCGTGGTGCGGTGTAGGGAACCATCAGTGTATATGATTTGAGAGAGAGAATGCTCTGTGGACAGAGCATCAATATGGCTTAAGGCGTTGAGCTTTGCCTCAAGACGAAGCTTGGGCTTATCTCTAATTTGCTTCTTGGGTGGAAAGGGAGGGATTAAAACTGGAAAGGGTGTAACCTCCCACGGTGCAGGAAAGTGCCGTTGTTGTTTCTCTTGTACAAATCATGAACCCCATACATTCTGAGTTGAGTTCCAGTTTTTGTTATCCATTTGGAACAATGCTGATCTTCAATAAAGTAAGTCTGGAGGGCTTCTGTGCAAGATTAGGATGAGTTAGCCTAAGCATTTTATACCAATTTGACAGTTAATTTCAGAACACGATCAACAACGCTCAGAATATTAAGTTCCTTCTCATATAAGTATCTTGTGGTACGAGGGCACCCAAGGATTATCCCAGGCTTCGTTCTGCAATTTGGTGCCAATGTCAGAATTGTCAAAATGATGTACTTGCATAAATCAGATCTTTAGTGGATTATGCTGCACCTCTGCTTGTTTTGATGCCTGAAAGAAAGCTTGGAGGGCTTGAAAAATTCCATTGGGTCATCCCTGCAAATGATATTCCATCTTCCAGTACTGACGTTAAGGACTATCTTACAGGTAACTATCCACAGTCTCTGTACCTAAAGCCTACTAATTCCACTGACGTCAATGAGATAATCCTTTCCCTTAAAACCAAGTCTAGCTAGTGCCCTTGAGGAGATACCAACATTAATTTACAAAAAAGCCTCCAGATCTTAGCCCCTGCAATTGCATTGCTCTTCAACAAGTCACTTGAACTCCAAACCTCCCCAGATATTCTAAAAAAAAAGCGAGAGTAACGTCCCCTGTCCACAAATGTGGTGATCTCACAGATGTTAGCAACTACAGACCTATTTCAATCTGCCTAACTTATCAAATTTGTTGAAAAACTAATCTACAAGCAGCTTTACTCTTATCTAGCCAAGCACAATATACTTAGCTCTTGCCAATATGGCTTCAGACCCAAAAAAGCACTAACGATGCACTTATTAGTATGATTATCTTAATTCATGCAGCTCTTGATAAAAATGAGTTCCCTGTTGGGTTATTTGTGGACCTGCGTAAGGCTTTTGACACTGTCAACCACCAAAACCTTCTTCTTAAATTACATCATTATGAAGTCAGAGGACACTCCCTGCAATACCTCAAATCTTAACTTACTGACAGTATGTTTCTGTGAACTCAATTTCTCCCACCTACCCATCAACATTGGTGTTCCTCAGGGCAGCATACTTGGCCCTCTCCTCTTCTCATCTTCATTAATGACCTTCCAAATGTTCCCAACACCTCAAACCTATTCTATTTGCTGACGACACAACCTTCATTTACTCCAGTCCTGACCCCCTTGCTCTAAATGCCACAGTAATACTGAGCTAAATAAAGTCCATCTTTGGCTAACTGCCAACAAACTCACCCTTAACATTGACAAACTTTCTATATTCTGTTGGCAATAAATCCTCTAATCAAATAAATCTCAAAATAAACAATACCCAAATTTGTAACAAATTAGATGGAAAATTCCTTGGCGTTCTCATTGATCACAAGCTGAATTTCCAGGGACCATTCTAAATATGTCAAAAGTGTTAGATATTAAGTCACTGCACATTCTCTCTTGTGTATATACATATATAAAACGGTGAACTGTAATGCCAATCCTGACTCAAAAGCTTCATTGAAGGTTGTAACAGAACCCATGAGCACCACACCAGAAATAAATACAGTTTTGATATTCCAAGAGTACGACTTAATCAAACTAGAAATGCTACAAATCAAGGACTAGAATGTGGAATGACCTTCCCAACCATGTTAAAAGACTGTACCTCTCTCAACCAGTTTAAGATTAAAACTAAACACTACCTGATAAATTCCCTGTAACCTACCTTACCCCTCTATTATCAACCCATGTCTGTTATTTTGTTAAACAACGCTGTTTGTCGATCTATTGTATTTGTGCTGCTTTTTCAGTCATGTTCCCCCTTTTTTATCTTTATTTGTATTTGTTCTCAACTCATTTTATTCTTTATGCTCAATTAGTATTAAGTTATAGATATAAATGTTTTTCCTGCCCGAACGCATTGTGTAATAGTGGCTTTAGGCATTGTATGTACTAGCTCTATCTATAAATCGATCCATTAATGTAACATCCCTTGTATGTATGTACCTTACCTGAATAAACATATTTATTTATATTTATTTATTTATATTTATTTAACTTTTAAGAGAACATAGTTTGTTACCAGTAACAGACGACCAACAACCTGCCAACGGGGAAGGATGGAGGAATGAATAACGGGTAAAAATCGGAATAAGAATACCTTTATGAGAGATGGGACAAGAGCGGACAGCTTCCCTTGCGACAGCATCCGCATGCGCACTTAAAGAGACACCAATATGGCTGGGGACCCAATGAAACTCAACCGACTTAAATTTACAGTGAACAAGAAACAGCCAATGCTGGATCTCGACAGCCACTGGATGAACCGGATGAAAGGACCCAAGAGCCATGAGGGCACTACGAGAGTCAACAACAACTACAAAGGAAGATTGACAACGAGAGAGCAAGAGACGAAGAGCATAGAGAATAACATAAAACTCCGCTGTGAAGATGCTAGTCTCCGGAGGTAAGCAACACATATAAGGGTGATCAGGAAAAACGAAAGAGTAGCCAACACCGTCCGCAGACTTAGACCCATTGGTAAAGACGGAAACGGAGTGGGAGTGAGAAGAAAAGTGCTCAAGGAAAAGGAGTTTTAGAACCGTAGGAGGGGTAAAAGCTTTAGTAATGTGGGTCAAGGATGTACAAAACTGCAGAAGGGGGACCCTCCACGAGGGCAAAGAAGGAACAACACGAGGAGAAATATTAGAAATACGAACGGAAAGAGAATCCTGTAAGCGAGATAACCGGACAGAAAGAGGGAGGTGGTGAAGAGGAACAGGAACCGCAGGAGGGGTAAAAGTTAAAGCACGACAGAGGCGAGAAGAAGGATGTTGCAAGGACCGCGCAAGATAGCGAAGACAGTAGCGATCACGGCGGTCCTGGAGAGATAGGAAGCCAGTGTCAACATACAAGCTGAGGACGGGAGTCAAACTCACAGTCAACGGGACGGGAGTCAACATACAAGTCAGACGGGAGTTTGATATTCCAGGAGTGCGACTTGGTCAAACTAGAAATGCTCTACAAATCAAGGGACCTAGAATGTGGAATGACCTTCCCAACCATGTTAAAGACTGTACCTCTCTCAACCAGTTTAAGATTAAAACTAAACACTACCTGATAAATTCCCTGTAACCTACCTTACCCCTCTATTATCAACCCATGTCTGTTATTTTGTTTTTAATCAATGCTGTTTGTCAACCTTTTGTATTTGTGCTGCTTTTAATCATGTTCCCCCTTTTTTTATCTTTATTTGTATTTGTTCTCAACACATTTTATTCTTTATGCTCAATTAGTATTAAGTTCTAGATATTAATGTTTTTCCTGCCCGAAACGCATTGCGTAATAGTGGCTTTAGGCATTGTATGTACTAGCTCTATCTATAAATCAATCCATTAATGTAACATCACTTGTATGTATGTACCTTACCTGAATAAACATATTTATTTATTTATTATAAACGAAAGGCACCAGAACTGAGGCGCAACCTAGTATGGTGCAAAGCATCAAGACGGCAGAGAGTAGGAGGAGAAGCAGACGAGTAAGCAGGGCAACCATAATCGAGCTTAGAAAGGACGAGAGAGGAATGTAAAGCAAGGAGAGTGCGCCTATCCGCTCCCCAAGAAGTATGGGACAATACTCGAAGGAGGGTAAGGGCCTTAGAGCACTCAACACGGAGGTAAGAGATATGGGGAGACCAAGACAAACGAGTATCAAAGAATAACCCAAAAGGTTCGCGGAATCTTTGTACTCAAGGGGATGACCATAAAGTGATAAAGAGGACGAAGAATGACCCGTTTCCGAGTAAAAGTCATGGCACAAGTCTTAGTAGTAGAGAACTTGAAGCCATGATCGGTGGCCCAAGACGACACGGCATCAATCGCTAGTTGAAGCCGGCGTTGAAGGAGAGGCGAATCATCACCCTGACAGCAAAGGGTAATATCATCGACATAGAGAGCGGAGAAGATGCCTGAAGGAAGAGAGGAGAGGAAAGAAGACCATTGAGGGCAACCAGAAAAATAGTAGTGCTCAGAACACTACCCTGGGGCACACCTTGGTATTGCTGAAAGGAGGCAGAGAGAGCGGTACCAAGTCTCACTCGAAAGGAACGACGAGAGGGGAAGCTGCGGAGAAAGAGAGGGAGATGACCACGAAGGCCAAAAGAATGAAGCTGGGATAGAATATGATAGCGCCAAGTGGTGTCGTAAGCCTTTTCCAGATAAAAAAGGACGGGAACAACGGAGGTCTTCGCAGCAAAAGCAGTACGAATATAGACCTCCAAGTTCACCAGAACATCTGTCGTGCTGCGGCACTTGCGGAAACCAAATTGAGAAGGGGAGAGGAGGTGATGGTGTTCCAGGAACCACATCAGACGAACGTTAACCATACGTTCAAAGAGTTTGCAGACACAACTTGTGAGGGCAATAGGGCGAAAGTCCTTAGGGGATGTTCCCGGAGACCCTGGTTTGCGAACAGGGAGGACAATGGCATCGAGCCAGTCCTCAGGGACTGACGACGACTCCCAGATCCGATTATACAGACTCAGCAAATACTGAGACGTGCACGGAGGGAGATGGAGAAGCATCTCATAATGAATGCCATTGGAGCCCGCCGCCGTAGAACCGCAGAGGGCCAGGGCAGAACGAAGTTCAGAGAGAGAGAAGGGATGTTATAGGGAAGTTGAAAACGA